>PVLD010000434.1:264628-290143 GCA_004027595.1 Dinomys branickii | reverse complement strand
GCTCTTCCGATCTACACCAGTGATATAATACGTTGCCTGCACATGTATCGCTGATTTATTTCACTTATGAGTATGGACTCCAGTTTTGTCCACTTGCCTACAAAGTTCCCAAAATTGTCTTCCTTTATAGCTGAATAATATTCCATGCATGCTATGATTGAGGCAGGTGTAAATGACACATTGTACGCTGCACTTCTCAGGGCAGAGATCCATCCTAGCATCCACCGCTAAGGGAAAGAGCCATGCTGCGAGCGCAGCAGAGCAAGGGCGAGTGGTAAACGAAAGCCAAGAAAGCGGAGACTGCCAGAAGGATTGGCCCTCACCTGGCAGAGAGCCAGGTGGGTGCACAGGTGGGTGCACAGGTGGGGGCACAGGTGGGTGCACAGGTGGGGGCACAGGTGGGGGCACAGGTGGACCGGGCAGAGTTGGACCAGGAGAAGGCACTTGACAAAGGTGTGGGATGACAAGTCCTGGCACCGCAAGCTTTGCCCAAACAGGGTCAAAGCGGCCAAAGAGTTGCTCGATTACGAATCTGAAGCAGGAAAGAGAGAAAATAAGGGAGTTGGTGGCTAGTACCAAAATAGCAAGTGGTGAGAGTGCATCACGGGGCCACAGGTATGCTGGGGTTACGAGAAAGCTGCTTTTCAGGTAAGAAGAAACTGTGGAGAAACAAAAAGTCTGTTTGGTCAGAAATTTTACGATGGGAAGTGGTCAGTAATGTGGGTCCTGTAAGCAAGTACCAGGTTTAAATTCCAGGCTTCCCTCTCACTAGTTGTGTGACTTTGGCAAACTAGGCTCCTCTCTACTCTAATTTCTTCTTCCGTATGAAAGAGAACAGCTTTCTCTCAGTGGACTCTGAAGGGTCCACTCCAGTCCACAAGGCCCATAGCCCAGCACACTGCAGTTGGGCCAAGGAAACATCAATGCCAGCCAGCAGAAGACAGTTGGACTTCTGGGAAGCACTGCCCTCCTGCCATCAGCTGTAGGTCTAGAGTGATATCACCTGCATGTTTTTACACTGCGTGGGGACCTGATCTCAAGAGGAACCCAGTAAAGCATAGAGAACAAGAGTCAAGTCAGAACACAGAAGCAGGTCCCTGTGAGGTGATGCTTCACATGAGCCCAACACCCAAGCTTTCCATTGTGTAAGCTAATGCAACTTCTCTCAGTGAGCCAGTATCGCTACGGATTGGCTTTCTGTCTCCATAAAAGAGAGGAGTTCTCACCAGTGCGTCCAGTTTACAGAGATTCCAGACTTTCTGGAGCAGTTCTTGATTCTCCTGAAAGTAGGCAATCCTTAGATTTTCTCTTAAATATCTTCTCATAATATCTGCATTACACTTTAAAATTATATAGTGAATCTTCTGTGTGTCATCTTGAAGATTTCTAGCTCTGAATCCTTGGGCTCAGGCTTGAGGAATCAGAATTTTTTTCTACAACATCTTCTGCAGGAACAAACACCCAGCACATCTTCAATCTCTATCTGTTTAACTGAACAAAAGAGTTTTAAATAATTTAATTCATTTAAAAATGCCTGTGGAAACCATTGCTAATTCTTGAGAGTGGGTTTAGTCCATGCAGAAACCAACAGATTCAGAGAGCTGGAGTAAGCTGCTCCTCCAACTGTCTTTCTTCCATGTAGACTGTACACATGAGTTCCCTAGGGTAGGTAGGTAAGGGAAACACACACACACACACACACACAAACACACACACACACACACACACACACACACACACACATGCAAATGGATTTGAGGAGAGGCCTGGGAATCAGCATTTTTTCCAAGGTGCTTTAAGGGATTCTGATGTACAACCCGGGTTTAATACCACTGCACTAGGCTCATATTCTCATTTGAGGAAGTGAGGATGAGCAAGAGGAAGTGACGTAGCCAAGGTAACGGGAGTTCTGCTATTATTCTGGGGTTGGAAATATCCTCAAAAGCACTGTTTTTAAAGCTCCATGGCCAGCTTATGAGAGTTGAGGAACTGAATGGATCATGAGAGCAAAAACTTGGTCCAAGTGGATTAATCCACTGCTGGGTTCACAGCTCAATGAGCTTACTGAAAATTTGGCTCCAAGCAATATGGGTTTGGCCACTGAGGACCTGATGCTGGGGACTACATGTGGTTGCTGGCTGCTTCCTTTCTGGCTCTTCCTTGTTGCTTCTGCTTCGTAGCTGTCTTGAGATGAGCAGCTTTCCTGGGCCATGACTTCTACTTGGAGCCAGCCAAGCACGAATTGAAGGCCCTGTGGCTGTGGGACAGAATAAACCTCTTCTCCTTGTAAGGTGTGTTTCTTGTGTGTTTTGTCTCGACAGATGAAAGATGACCACAGCCAGAGCAGCAGTAATTACTAAATAACACGGCAAGCAAGAGAACGGTGAATCTGAAAAGTAACTGGGGAATCATCTCCATTTCTTTTCAGAGCAAGCAGCCTGTCTACTGTGACAGAGCCTACTGTCCCCACGGAGTGAATTTCATGAGTCCCAGTGACTGGTTATGTTCTGTTTCCCACTCTTGCCTAATCTAAGGAGACCACTAAAGCAGAGTTGCTCACTATCATCAGAATTTAAGACATATGATATTTTAAATGACGGATTAGAGTAAAAGCAATAAATGCACTAATGACACCAAGTGTCATGACAAATGAAGTGTGCGGAGAGAAGGCTGCACCGCATGAGGACCCCTGAGACCCTCTCTTGATAAGCACAGCTGAGCTGGGGCTCTGACAGCACCTCTGTCTGCTCCTCTAGGTTAGGATTTAGCCTCAAGGTAGGTCATGAAGGGTCAGGGCCAGTCATCTCTGCTTCCCCAGTGGTCAAAATTTGTCATCTAGAGTTGTGAGGTCACAGGTGCTACACTTAAGAGAAAGCAAAACAAATAACTAACAGGTCAGCTTCTTTGTTTTCTACCCTTGACTGTGTGAATTTGCAGAAATCCAGAAACAAAGGTAAAACAGAGAAGACAACGCTGCCTTTTCTCGGGTACTTATCAGGCAGCGTCATGACTGTGAGTTCACTTCACTGCTAGTTTTACTCACTTTTTATCCACCTATCATAATGAAAAACCTCAGTATCTACAACTTTAGGTGAAACATGGCAGGAAATCCACAAACACTTCCTTAGTTACCCATATTCACCCATGGATTTGTATACAGATATTACCTTTGGGTGATCATGTTAAATATTTCTTTTAGATGCTGCCATTTCAACATTGATTTTAAAGGGCAACTTGCCTTGACAGTGACACTGAGTAGAAAGTACAGAGAATTCACCATGACCTCCCACCTCACACACACACACGGCCATTTCTACAGTCACCTCCCGGTGTTACACGGTTACAGTGAAGCACCCTACACTGAGAAGTCTTCCTTGTCCAGAGTCCATACTTTCTTTTAGGGTTTCCTCTATGAATTATGAAATATGCATTATCATGACATGTAATCACCACTGTGCTATCACATAGTTTCACTGATTTGAAAAATCCTTTATGCTTTGGTTTTTACTCTTTTCCTTCTACCTAATCTGTGATAAAACTCATCTTCATAGTTTTATATTTTCCTGAGTGTCATATAGTTCGAATCATATACTACATAACCTTTCAGATTGAATTCTTTTACTTAGCAATAAGATTTCTTCCATGTCTTTTCATGGCTTAATAACTCTACTTTTTTAATTTTATTTTTTGATCCTGACTCATATTCCATGGTCTGTGTGTAGCTCAGTTGATTCACTCGCCTAATGAAGAATACCTTAGTTGCTTCCAAACTCTAGAAATTGTAAATAAAGTAGCTCTATAAGCCCTGTGCAGGTTTTTGTGTCGACATACTCAGGTAAATACCTAGCAGTGTGATTGTCATGTGTATGATAAGAACATGTTTTGTGTGTAGGAAACTGTCAAGCTCTCCCAAAAGAGTTGAATAATACTGAGTTCCCCTAATTCTCTAAATTCCAGTTGCTCCACATCTTGGCCAACACGACAACACACATTTTTGGCAAAGGAAAAAAATATACACTGGGAATGGGAGTTTAAATTTGTTTCAAATTCTATGGAATTTTCCAGTGTCTAACAAAATTTGAACTGCATAGACCATTTGACCCAGTGACTTCACTTGCAGAAATGTATTTTCTACAACCACTTAGTTTTATCGACAAGGGACATAGTATATATGTACACAAATATCAAGGGCATTGTTGTATGTAATATCAAATTGTTGAGCCCCCTATAAATATGCATACATAGGATCCTAAAAATATAAATTCTGGTTCTTTAACAATAGACGGCTAAGCAGCCATTCAGAGAAGAGGGGCTTCAATATGAGTAGACATGTAGGAGGTCAAAGCACAGCACTAAATGGAAAAAGTAAATTGCCAAAGAGTAAAACGTGTCATCATTTCTGGAAAAGATTACATGGAGTGAAGACAAAATTTGAGTGGTCAAGTTGCTTATGAGTATGGTTTCTCATTTGTGGTTTAATCATGTCATATTCTGGCCCCAAAACACATAACTGAATTATTCAAAAATTTTAGTTTATGATATATTGTTATTATTGGTCTACACACTGCCATTCTGTTTTATTATTTTTATTATTTTCTTTTTCTAAATTTATTTAAAACATAATAGGAATAAATAAAAGCATCACCTAACCAGGAACATTAGCAATAGTTTCTGGGGGAATCTCTAGGATATTAACTATAATTTGCATCTATTTGCAAGTTGTATCATTTAGATTTGGGATCTCATACACTCCAAAATTAATTAATGATGTTGGAGATATATGATTATAAAATACAAGTTAATTTTGAAAATATCAGATTCATAATAAGGACAAATGGATTAGGTTCAAGTTTGAACCAATAACAGCAGTATTATTATTCATTTTTGTTAAACCAAAGAAAAGAAATACATGTCATTTTTTTTCACCTGTATCACTGGAGTCCCTTTACATTTGTATATTCTTTTTAAAAAATTTCTGCAAAATGGTATTGAAAATTCACTTTGTGATAAGTTTGTTGTACATGGGTTGACTGGAAAATATCATGAATTTGTAAGTTTTAAAAATTTATCACAGTAAAAGACACATGGCCTGGAATTGTGTGTCTGAAGCAAAGAGAAATACTTTCAGGGAAATTGATGGCAATATGTTCTTTTGTAATAAAGTTTTTTTAAATACTTGCCATGTTTTTATCACATCATCTTGATCAATTTTTCCAGCAATCTCTGTCAAATGAAAACACTGCTATATGTCCCAGCCCACCTTACCCAGTACATCAGGCACTGTATGACTTTTGGTTCTGCCCCAACGTCAAAATGAAACATGAACATCTTGAATGGATTCTGAACATTGTGACAGTCATGACAGCTGAATTACAGAAATTCATGAAAGCAAACTTGCAGAACTGCTTCAGAAGTAACAAGAGTAATGGGATAACTGTGTTCTGATCGAGAGGGAGTATTCTGAGGGGGATTCATGGCAATGAGTCTTTTACTGTAATAATTTTTTAGAATTTAAATATTCACCATGTTTTCCAAGCATGACTTGTACATGTGGTTAAAGTGTACAAATAAAAATCACACAGTTAAATATCTTTTTCTCCATGTAAGCCCCAAATGTATAAACATCTCTAATACTACTTCCTAGGCCACCAGCACACCTTCATTCCAAAGGGGAACACTTTTGTGATTTGTATATGCACAAGCTGATTTTTCCAATTCTGGAACCTTGTGTAAATGGTGCCATAACATTAAGTTCTCTTTTGGCTGGCTTCCCGTTACTTGGGTTCATACACATGATATTCATCCACATGGTCAGGTATGGCAGTCTTCACATTGAAGCCTACTCTACCTTACTTAAAATTTATATGTAGTTTTTATAGTTGATGGACACTTATTAATCTCCTAGTTTGGGCATATTATGAGAAGTGCTTTTGGCTATCCTAGGACTTCCAGTAGCAACTGAAGGGTCATGGTTCTCTCCTCATGCTTCGTGGGAAAGAGTGGTTTAAAAATGGAAATTAAAAATATATTAGAGCTGCAGCAACCATTTCCTCCCATTTCACTGATCAGAATCAGGTCATATGCTAATGTGTAAAAATATCTCTGATACGGGGTCTGGGTTACCCTTTACACACAGGCTCCTGAGATGGGGCAATTCTGCAATTCCCTCAGTGTGAGTGAGAGAAGAACAGATGCTGAGCAGTCATCTGCTCCGTCCAACACGCAGAGCAGCTGTGTGCAGCATGTGAGACCTCATTGTTTTCCCTTTCAATCATCCGTTGCCTCCATTTACCTTACAGTTTACAGTTTAATATACATACTATTGTGTGCACGATGAGGGCATGGATATGCATTGTCAGTGTTTCCAGCTTATACTCCATGTGTCTTTGTTGATGTTGAGTAATGCAATTTACTGCAGTGCTACATCATCATTTAAAAATAGTTTATTGCAATGAAAAGAACTGAGTCGCTGTACAGATGAAGCTATTAAAATTAATATGAGTATAATCAGTAACAAACTTCTCACTGATGCATGTTGATTTACTGAAAGGCCGTGTTTTAAATCTGCATCCCTCCGTTTTGCACCTCTATAGGCTCATCTTTGGTTGCACTCTCATGGCTATGTGTATGCCCCGCCCCTTCCGACTGGCCTTGTTAGCCTAATTTTCTCTTCTAAATTACAGGCTTGTTTCTCTCACTCTCTCCTCACTGTCTTGAACTCAGTTATTTTCAGTTTAGGTTTCCAAAACTGAATTCAACAGCTGTGGCTCCCATAATCTTCCTCAGTGCTGTAAATCAGAAGTTTATACTTATAATTCCTCAGATCAGTTAGCATGGAATCATTCTGAATCACCTGTTTTCACAAAACCCTACCAGTAATACACCAGCAAATCTTGGCTCTGTTTTAAAATGTACGGAATCCAATTGCCTCACACAACCTCTGTGATCTCTGTACCTCCGTCCTCTGCTGGCCACCATCTTCTCTCCCTTGGGTTGTTGCAGCAGCCTTCGCACTGTTCTACCTACCTCTGGACTTGGCCCATCACTGTTGGGCCAAGGGAGCAGATAGATGATTCTTTTTAATTAAGATTCATAACATCAATCTTCCATGTATCCCCTTCCCATGGCTTCCCATTTCTCTTATAACAAAAGTTAACATTCACAGGGTATTGTGCAATGTCCTACATATTCTGAAGCTCTCTACCTCCCTGTCTTAATCTTCTGCTGTTTGTCCATGTTATTCCCTCTTCTCTAGCTATTCTGCACTTCATGTTATTTCTGGAAATTATCAAGGCTATTTACTTGCTCCCTCAGTCTGGAATGCTTTATGCCCTAATAACTTCTTCTCATCCTTCAAATCTTAGAGCAGTGCTACTTCCTCTCAGAGCTTCTCTCTAACCACTCAATTTAAAATTGCATGCCCACCACAGTAGACATGCCTGCTTTAATTTCTGTACCATACTGACCAATATATATTCTACTTATTTGCCTGTTTATCCTCTGTCTCATCCTATTATAATGGAAGCTCCATGTGAACAGGGACATTGTTCTGTTCTGTTAGTGTGAGATCCCTTAAAATAACATCTAGCATCTAGTAGTCATTCATCAAAGATGTGCAGATTATCAAATGCTGCTGGAGAATATAGCAGAGAATACAGGAGAACAGGACCCTGATGCCATGAAACACACAATCTCTTGGATGCAAACATGTAAAATATAACGAATCAATACATGATGGAGCATCAAGAAATGTCAAGTGCCATCGATAAAAATAAAAGAAATCAAGAGAAGAGTTGACAAGATGCGTGGCTTCCTTGGGCATCAATGTGCTCATATGTAGTGATATTCGAAGAGGAATGTGAATACGGTGCTGGAGCGGGTCTTGTGGATATCCGGAAGAATGAGATTCTAAGCAGGAAAGTACAGTGACCAGAGCCCTGATTCCAGAGAGCATGAGAGATGAGCAGGGAAGAGAATGTACGTAGCAGACAAACAATGAAGAAATCATGGTGGAAGAAGAGTAAAAATGCAGAAAGGCTGGAGAAAGACCTCTTGAACAGGTAAATCATGGTGTAGTGAAAGGCCAGGGCCTGAGCAGGGAAGCCCCGTGACCTGATGAGGATCTAAAGACCTTTGGGTTATGGAGAGCAGAAGGAGCATGTCATGTCAGAGTCACGGAGAGATGCAGTGATAGCCTGGAAGAAAAGGGCCCTGTGAAGGTAGCAAGCAGAGAGAGGAGTTGAGATATACTTTGAAGGTAGAGCTAGCTGGATTTGCTTACATGATGTAGATTTGAAAACTGAGTCAAGAAGGACCTAAATGTTTTGGTCTCAGTGACTACGTGAACACAGGTGTTATTTTCTAAGGTTGAAGAGGAAGGGAGGGGCAGATTTAACGGAGGGGTGTCAGTGATGGGGACCACACCCAAGGCTTTACTTCACACATATTAGGCAAGCTCATGTCTAACAATGAGCTATACTCCTAGCACTTCCTTTTTAAACTTTTAGGTGCTATTAAAACAGCCATGTGGAGATATCAAGTTGGTGGTTAATCACCTATATCTATGGTTGGATGAGGTTGGTGATTAGGATTTTGGAGTTATTGTTGTACATAATTATTAATGAATTAATATCATGTATTACTTAAGTATTTTCTGTACCATCAGATTGTATATATACACAATGCCTTAAATGAAACCTACCTTCATGGATTTTCACAGCAGTCTGATCAGACCAGTAATTTTATGTTTAATAATAAAACAAACTGAGGTAAACTTAATGGTATTAAAAGTCTTATAGATATCACCCATAATTGAGTAATTTCCCAGACTTTTAAGCTAAGTAAAGTCAGAAGTCTCATTAGTATCACCCATAATTGGTTAATTTCCTAGGCACATGGAATATGTGTGCAAAACTATGTTACAGTAGTAAAACACAACCAAACATGACAAAATCTAAGCCCTCAAATTGCCCCAAATCTCATGAATGTGTTAGACAATGGAAGCAAACCATTTCACATCCTAATTGTGAATATAACATGCAGCCTACAACTTTTAAACTCAGCTTTAATGAAACATTTTTAAAAAGTGAAAGAAAAGATAGACCACAGTTTTTTGCTTGGCTCCTCCCAGCATTGGAATTCCACCACTACCACCAATTATCCTAGAGAAAGCTCATCCCTTTGCCATTTTAGTCACGTGAACTGTGCTCCTCTTTGCTCTAAATGCACATGAAGTTTGTCCATTCGGTTCCGAGGTTCCTTATCTCTCAGTACAGTCCACAGTGGCAACACTCATCCTCAGGAGTTGGTGCTGTATGTCACTGTGATGGTCTGTATCTGGAGGCCTCCTCAAAGCCTCATGTGGTGATGGGGGTTTGAAGACAGCTTCTTAAACCTGGACATCTTATTTTCATGGTCTCACCTCAGGAAACAGTTACACTAGTCCAGCTCAATTCAGGAGGGGGCCAGGGCCCTCACTTTGTAAACCCCCTCAGCTGGTGCAGGAGGAGAGCACAGAGATGGTGTGATTGCTACACCTGCCCTAGGGCAGGTAGCCTGCTTGCATTATAAGGGAGGAAAAGGGGTTGTGTCCTCTCCTTTAGCTCTTGTTGCTCTTGCAGTTTTCCACAGCCATGAACTGTTGCCCCTCAGCCAGGCTGCCCTGCCTTCGAGCCAGATGACTATGCGCTAAACGCTCCACAAACTCTGAGCTAAATAAACCTTTCCCCGTTTAACTTCGGGTGTTGAATATTTTGTCCCAGCCATGAGGGAAAAGCAACTAACACAGTCACGCATCTTAATTCTGCTCTTATTCCTTTGTCCACGTCCCTGCTCCTCCCAGCTCTTGGTCCTCTTCTTTTTGCAAAAGATCTGTCTCCCTGTTTTCTATCATACATCTTTTATTTTTGAAATTCCAGGGCTCTCAATCAGCTTGAAACCTCTGTGCTTTTCTCAGGAATGCAAATAGAATGCAACCTATGAAATTAACCCATTCCCTAATGCCTCTTCCTTCACACCCCAGGGACATAGCAGCAAATATAGATACATGAACAGAAAGTATAATAATGGAAGCAGAAAACTAAGCTGTCTAAGTGAGGCACTGTTTAAGTATTTTATACATATTTGCCACCACACAGCCTTACTCCTGAGTGTTTGCTCACCGTCAGTATGAAAAAGATGATCCACTTTGTTCTCAATGCGTCCTGAGACCTGGTGCTCTCTTGAATCAAAACCTGGACCAAACAGAAGGTAGGACAAGATGCTTCAGAGGACAAAAGCTCAAAGCTTAAATCTTGGCTGCTAAATCTCAGGGAAAATCCTTTAGGAAACTATTTAACCCAGCTACTGTTAATGACTCACATGAGCAAACCAAAATGAGATTATGTATATGACTCAGAGCCAAACCTGCCCCCTACTCTAATGTCTGCAGTAAAATAGTAAGAAAATCATCTTTCTTGACAAGAAATTCAGCTCCCCAACTCCCTAGTCCTCTGGATATAACTCTTAAGTTTCAACTAAAAAAAAAAACAAAACAGGCTGACCACTGAGCTAACCAGAGGCAACCCCACTGCAGACACAGCCTTGCTGGCAGAGAAAATAAGCTAGGTGAGGAGGAGTCATAGCCACAGTAGTTTTTAAATCAGATCCTTGCTAACAGTCAGAAAAAAATATCAACCCTGCTCTCCCCCACTTCCCAAATTCTGTGAAATTTGGTCTATTCTCCAAAGTCAAGTACTCATGGTTCTCTATTGCCTTAAGAAGTAGGAGGCCAGGAGGGAAGGAGCCTGGGGGAGTGGGGGGAGGGGGAGATCTATGACACATTGTTCTGAGAAGGTGGAAGAGGGACAGAGGTGTGTGGTCCTTCCAAGCAGAGGCCCAGCCGATGCCTCCTTCTCCCAGAAACTCATTTATCACCTTGATGGTTTCAGCCCATTTGCAGCCAAGTTATTGTCACCCTTAAAATAATGTGGCTTGACAGGGGAAAAATGAAATCCTTGTGAAAAGTTACCTAGTCATCACACTCTGGAGTCAAAATATAGACTGCAGTATCCAAACACCGGGCTCTGGGTACGGCGGGGGTGGTATTTCCTCTCTCCCGCAGGCTTTGGTTTTAGAACAGGACATTAACATTTATGTCATGTTAACGTGCACCTAGGCATGGCGTGTGGCCTCCTGCCATGGTCACATAGAAACACATGCTCCAGCGCTGCCTCAGCATGACCACCAAGGCTTTCAGTATAAATGGAGACGCGTGTTTCCTTGCCCAGAGAGTTAATAGTGGGAGACGACTTAAATGTTTGGTCATCCCCCAGTGCACAGACTCCATTTCAGATGTCAGGAAAGTACTAAATCTTGTGGCGCTGTGAGTAGCAACTAATTTTCACCTCCCCAGAACCAATTAAGCCAACACAGTCTCAGACTGGAACCTCCCAAACATCCTGAGCACCCCATTTAACTAGCCGTAGCACATTTCTCAACTTCTGCTAGCCTCAGTGTCCCCGTTTGTAAAAAGGTAAAAGTCAGCTGTACCCGCATGTGTGTGCTGCAAAGAGGGCACTGGAAAACTCATGTAGAAGAATTTGGCCTGGAATCTGAGAGGCAGAGAATGTGACACGCAGGGAGAGGTTCTAGTCTTTTGACTGTTTTGGTCTTGGATTTAATTTCTTACCTTTTGTATCCATAAACCTGGTTTCTAAGCACATCGATACACTAGCATAGAACAAAATTATTTTCCTTCTATGGTATCTCAGTCAGAACCTGCTAGCAGTTCCATGTACGTTGTTTCCTACAGAGCAAAATGTGGGAGGAGCCCAAGCTGAAGAGGTGAGGTGACCCTCATGGCAGAGCAGGATGGGCTAAAAGGAAGCAGAGGTGGGGAGACTTCTGTTCCTCCCTGGGCACCTCCGCCTCCCACCCACTTGCTTTCTTGCTTTCCAGATAAACAGCACAGAATCACAGCACTGTCCCCAGTTCATTTGCCTGAAGCCTTGTCTTTTCTCTCCTCCAAGTGTTAACCTTCCCAGGACCAATCAGAACTGCGCGTCCTCTGTGAAGAGTTTTGCCTTTCATCATGACCACCAGAGGTCCCCACTCTGTGCTTTCGGTCTGGGTTTATTACTTCCTATAACAAGATGACTGGTGTGTTGTCTCATTTCCTACTCCTTGACTTATCTTGTTATTTCACCAGGGCAGGGATTTGTTGGCCTCTGTGACATCCTCAGCAGCGTCTGCAGTCACTGAGAACACATAAGTTACCAGGAGATGCTCGGGAAACATTTAAACACGTGTTCTGTACAGACAATTATACAAAACCCTAGTTGGTCCGGTTGGTCCCATGCTGTGCGTGTGCACATGTGCGTATAACAGCGCCTCACCTCCCCCAAGCGCATGTGTGCGCACACTGCATGGTCCGTGTGTCTGCAGCCGTGAATAGTTTGCAACATGAAGTTTTCTAATGTGCTGTGCTCTCACTAATTCATACAGTGTGATATAAATTTCTCCTTGTTCACATGTTTCCATTACAAAAAAAGAGAAAAGTTGACAATAAGTAAATCATGGATATCACTCGGTGAAGTGTTTACAAAAGAGTTTACGCAGGAGTTGGAGGGTGTGTTTCTCTGCATCCAGCACAGAAAGCTGCTTGCCATGCCAAGGTGCACGACTTAAAAAATTGGTAGTTAAAACTGAATATATGAAGAATAAATGATGCAATTAAATATAAGAAGAATATCTTTGAAAGGTAAGAATAAAGTCCTTAGTGTGTTGAACAATGATACTAGATTTTATTTTCTCTAATCTAAGAGGTTTTATTTTTCCAATACAGATGTTAGAAATTGCTTTTTAATTTAGAGTTGCATACTTGAACATAATAGTTTTCAAAAAAATTTTAACACCCAGATTCTTTTAAATGTCAATATTAATACTGTAAAACTTTTCAAGCAGCAACCTGTTGATATATTTGGATCATTGCAACTCTGGAGAATGTTACACTTTGTTTCAATAATATAAATTTTTATGTAGGAAAAGTTAATATTTCAAATTCAGTGATAAGATAAAAAGTAAGGAAGTCTATGATTACTTGTTAAGTTTAATCATTTAAAACATGAACATTTTATGATTGGAACAATACCTTGAGAAAACTTCAGTTTATTCATACAGTAATTACTGACATATATACACATTTAATCAAATGCAATGTTTGTGTGATGAGTGAGGAGTTTAAATGAAGTGAATCTATATAATATTATGTTAGTTAAGATTTCTCTAGATCCCGTACCTAAAAATGTACATTCAGTACTTGTTTCATCTCAGGGATTTTGCTAGATGCTATATTAACCTGACATATACTGTTCTCTGTGAAATGCAATAGAATATTTGCATAATAGTATGAATTTTTGGTCTGCAATGATTTAGTTCAAACTCTGAGCCTATAGTCTACTTAGTTCTTACATTTTGTTCCTTAAGTTCTCTTGACTTATATTTTCTTTCATGTGAAGTAAGTACAGTAATACTGCCTTATAAACTTCTTATTATCATTAGAGTAGATCAGTTTTACTTCAGTTTGCCTTTTATCTGTTTAATCACTGAGTATATCTCTATCTCTATATACATTGTACATACACATTATATATACTATATACTTTCCAAGCGAATTGAAAAGTAAATTCTAGTGTTTCTAATATTCCTGCTGTTCCAGAATGGTGTCTAAGTAAGCTTGAAAAAATGAATCATTAGATCACATCCAACCTACGCAAACTGAGCACTTGATGCAGAATACTTAAGAAAGGCAGGCAGACGAATGACAGGAATGAAGGGAACGGGAAGTGGCACAAACGCCTGATCGCGTGACTTACCTTCCCTGCCCTCTCACTGCCACTGCAAGATAGCTGCAGATGAAGAAATGTTTCTTAAAACAAAATGAGAAAGAAAAGTCTATCCATCTATCCATCTATCTATCTATCTATCTATCTAAAGTTATTTTGTGTATTAGTTTTCCTTTCGTTCTTTAGATTCCAAGGGAAGGATGTTAATATCTCTCCCTGTGACAGAAGATCTGCTCTTTTCTCTGTGACTTCTGCTAAGTGTCATCCATGGAATTTTTTCATAGTGTAACAGAGATGATTAGTTGTAAGGAACAGGTACTTAATGTACAAAAGCCCCAAAATGCATCTTTTATCTGATCCTGTAGAGAAAACGTTTGGCTCTTCCTCATCTACTACAAAACACATCAGTAAGCAGCATATCATTCGGCATAGAGATAATTTTCTCTAGGATGGTAGATTCATATATAATTCATGTCGTATACACTGAATGAGGAATAAAAATGGCTTTAGGCCTTGATATCAGCATGGGAAACCAGAAGCTAAGAAAAATGCCCTTCAAAATTCTGGAGAGGGCTGGGGATATAGCTCAGTGGAATAAGCGCTTGCCTAGCAAGCACAGGATCCTGAGTTCGATCCGCAGTACCGCCAAAAAAAAAAAAAAAAAAAAAAAAATCGTAAAAAAAAAAATCGCAAAATTCTGGAGAAATATAGCCTTCAATCATTGGAGCTCTACCTATTCTTAGCCAAAAATTAATTACTTGTCAAAGGGTTATGAAGACATTTTCGCAGAGGTCCACGCTTGAAAGCAACGTGTGATGCACTCATTTTGTTTCAGAAAGATACTGTATAACGTGCTCAATAAAATAAGTGATAGCAACACATGACTTAGAGATAAAAGACAATAAATAGGATGGAGTAGATTCCTGTTGAAACACTGGCAGTGGCAAGGAGATACTAAACAGTAAACACAACGATGAGCAGTTGTGTAAAGGTCATTGCATTAGGAATTATGAAACTGACCAAATCCCTGACTGACCTGAATGTAACCAAAGAAAAGTTTGATTACTGAAAAAAATTGAAGTTTCTTTAGTAAAAAGTACATAGGAAGTTAAACCAAAGTAAATGAAAGGCAAATATTAGTTTTAGTTAAAACTTTAAAATTATGCAGGGAAACATTTCATCCTGCTTTACTACAAGGCTCAGCATGGATAACATTTCATTGGAATTTTACAAACACTGGATATTGACCTAATGAAAGTGTGCTGTTGCTGTACTGAGGTGACAGTGACATTCCAGATGTTCAGAGATAGAGAAATGGTATCAACCAGAAAGAGAACTGTGTTCTTATCTACCCAATGGCTCTAATAATAGCACAACACAGAAAAAATAAGTTGCAAAAAATATAAGTTACTTAGAAATGTTTAAGTCATACACAAATTTCAGCTTAATGAGCTAAACTTGCTGAAAGAATGATACCAGCATTTGCCAACTACAAATGACTGTAGCTCTGTAGGAGCTACTTCCATAAAACCCACACACTTACAGAATTGCTTAAATTTTTAAACCATGGATCCGTATTTTTAAAATAACTACTCAACTTTAAGTACACCAAACACATAGAAAATTACCCCAAACCCCTTATAACCTCATGAATTTTCATAAAATAAACATGCCTGAGTAACTGCCACACCCAGATCAAGACATAGCTGCTAACCCCAAACCTCTCCTTCATTCCTCTGCCTAGTGCTAAATCATTTTTTGGTAGCTTTTCTCCCCTTCTCTATTTTTCTCCTTTCCTTGTTTGGAAATTAAACACTCTACACAGGTACTTTTAGTGATTAGAGAGAAACTATTTGATATTTTATCCCCAACTTATAATTTAAAATTAAGCAATATCTACCTGTCTTCCAAAATAATAAAAAAATAATAATAATAATAAATACTGATAATTATAATAACAGTATCAGTTTACTTTAAATCCATTGATTAGATAAACTACTTATTTTTTGCCCCATATTATACTTCTCTTTTATATTTCACCACAAGCCAGACATCATTGTTTTGTGCAATTAACATTTGTTTAAAATTACCCACAAAACAGATGATGCATTTTTTTGCCATTCCCATTTGTGTTGGAATGACCAGTAAATTCACATTTTACTCTCTTATCTAAAGTAGAGCATATATACAATTCTAGGTTAGTAAATGCTACCTTTCCTGGTATATTAAAAAAATTATTCCACTGTCTTATCTGTAATTCTTGGTGTAAACAAGTCCACGTTTTGCCTCCTTGATAGTCCTTTGTAGGTCTGTCTTCCCTTCTGTGTCTAAGACCTCTTTTCACAATGATAAATTTCTAGGTGAAGACTTTCTTCCCCCTTTCCTTCTTAGTACTCTTTGTGATTTGGAGATACAAAGATTGATATTTTTCAGCAATGCTCTGAGGTTCATCTCTATCGTTCACATGGCTCTTTCCTGCTATCTTTGTTAGGATCTCTGTGATTTTAATAAGAATGTACTAGAACTTCTCATAGTATCCAGCATACATCTTTGCCTCTTAAATTCTCATTCTCTCTCAATCTCTCTCTCATTATTCCCCAAGAATACACTATAAATCATTTCTTTCACTTTGTATATTAATATTTCTTCAATTGTTTGGCATTTCTTCCTTATCCTTGAATTTTTCATCTCAGTACTACATTTTCATTTACAGATGTTTCATGTCACTCAATTATAAATATTCTTTATTTAATTCCACATGTTCTCATAGTCCTTAAAGATTTTGCTTTGGTTTGTGTGTATTCAGTATATTAAGAAAGAGTACATTTCTTTTGGGTACATAAAAATAAAAGCATTTTGTATGCTTATGGCTGCCATTGTTAAGTGAAAGACCATAGTCTTTCTTTAACATCAAATCAGTGTTGGTCTTTATCTTATTGCATTCTTGCACAAATATGTAAATATTAATGTTGCACACCTTTTATTCACAAGTTTTTCAATATTTAGTTTGGAAATAGCTCATTAAATAGGTCATTAAAACCTTTTTACTAATCATCTCTTTGCATTTTAAAATTAATTTTGAAGAATACAGTTGTTTCTAGCAGGGATCCCTATTATTGTTCTGTAAGTGCCTTGAGAATGTATGATAATTGGGATACATAGTAGTATACTTTCTCCATGTTTAGCTGACCTCATTAATAATTCCTCATATTAAATTAATTTTTAATAATAACACATATTTGATGCAATTATTGTCTAGAGTACTTTTACATTTAGTTTGGAATAAATTTCCTGGAGCGTTATCTAGAACTATATATCAAGGTCTCTTTAAAAAGTCTATTATAACTCTTAACACTGAAATTTTGTTTATATTAATGTAACCCAAGGAACATTAAATATGGATTAGTTTTTTTATTTAAGAAAATGTGAAAATTGTCCACACAACATTTTTATATACCTGAAATATCAAGGAGCAGGATTAACTGAAATAGGGAATTAATTATATATAGATGTATATTTCTGTTGATAAAATATTGTTATTAAAGATAAATGATTTTTAAGAAATATACTCATGTAAAGTACGAACAATGTGAACAAAAATATACAGAATGTATAAAAGTTCTTTCTCCATTTTAGTCAACTATCCATCTAGTAAGGGAAACCAGAAAAAAAGAGATCAGCCAAAGAGACCATTGTCATATTTCTATAGGATAAAATTCTGATGTTCTTCTTGGCATTTCATAAGTTTTTTTCAGTTTTCTATACTGTATATAACAGTAAAATCATACAGAAAATGCTATTTGTTTTATCATGTAATTCTGAGAAATGGTGGAATTAAAAGAAGTAAAACCAAAGGGAAAGGAAAAGAAACAACAGGAGAAGGAAGGGACACATGTGATGGGATGTCCCGGAGCCTGACAGATTCCCTCTCGTTTTTCTGTACCTAAAGTAAATGCAAACTGAAGGGCCTGGGGCTGGTCACTGCAGGCACTTAAAACTCATCAGCTCCGAGTCTGCAAACATTTAAGAAAGCAAACAGACAGCCAGGAGTTCCAGCTAAAAGCACAGGGCAGAAGTCAGCAAAGATCATTACAGCAATCTTCAAAGGCGGCTCAGACCACACATTTGGGTGGCATCTCACACGGTCACCATTTGAGAATCCAGGGGAAGAATCAGAGAGGTCAGCGCTGGGGTGGAGGAAGGGTCGAAGAGCTATTTCCTGTGCCAGACCTCTGTGAGCTTATGAAGAACCTATGTGATGTCACATTGCAAAAGCACTGAAGTGTGCATTTCTGAAAGACAGTAGTAGTCATCTTTTTTTACTCTGCCATGGTAACCTTACCTGAACCACTGTCATTTCTAGGCATGAGATTTCGTTTGCTGGAGAGAGACTCTGCTTTGTGTAAAGAACTGTGCTCTATCAGGAGGAAGCCACTGAGCCCTCTCACAAGACAGAGCTGATCTCCATTCTCCTGCTTTTGTCTTCCGCTGGCTTTCCTTTGTCTCGCGGAAAACTGCTCTTCTCTCAAAACTTTCCCCGAGCCTCTGGCCTCTCCTAATACCAAAGCTAGTTCACATGCACTATTCTAATCAACAAAATTCCTTTCTCTGGAAGCTGCTGCTCTAACTCTACAGAAAAGGTCTCACTGACCAGGCTGAGCTGTTATTGCATATGTATAATCAATGGTCGTGTGTGTGTGTGTGTGTGTGTGTGTGTGTGTGTGTGTGAAGTAGTCCCTATGGAGTGCTATAAAAAGAATCCTCATTCTACCAGTGCTCCATTGTTGACATCTCTGCTGTACACACTTCTTTGGGAAAAAGACCTGTTATTACTTGACAAAACACTAGTGTTTGAACATGAAGTATCACACACTTGAACATGACCACACAGAGAAATATTTTGGCATGCTGGCACCTGTACATATGGCAGCTCACTTAATTATGTGAGACTTTAGTCTTCCACAGGGAATAGTATTTAATATCTACCATTGGACAACAGACACTTTGCTGTTTGTCATGCCATTGGGTCCTCACACAAATGCTGCAGACTTGATATTATTGCCTTATTTTACAAATGTGAAAAGTTAAGTATTGGGATTTGTGGAACAAATTGCCCCAGGATATACAATGAGAATGAAACTTGAAGGAAAGTCACATCTTTCTAATAGCTTTAGGTAATACTTTCCACAAAACCTCCATTTATGTGATAGTCAAACACTGATTCACTGCGTGATTCAGTATAAATTGCTTATACTCCAACTTTCATTTTTTTCACCTATGATGAATATTCTACAAGATGTGTCTGAAGTGCCTCAATGTTTCAGCTGAAACAGTTTAATGCAACTCTGCTGATGGCGTACACAGTATTTTGTTCTATCCTATCATAGCTTGATTCATCATAACTTTGATTTCAGTAGCAATTCTTAGAATGTGTACTCCAAATAAATACTGGTAATAAAAATGAAAGGTAGGGGCTGGGGTTATAACTCAATGGCATAAGCACCTGCCTGGCAGGCGCAAGGTCCTGAGTTTGATTCTCAGTGAAAAAAAAAAAAAAAAAAAGAAAGGTAATCTTTACTGAAATGGTACAGAGATATTGTTCCAAATTTTCCCTGAGTAATTCAAAAGGTTTTTAACTGTTGCATCAAAAATTATAAATATATAACAGATTACTATAATGCTATGCAGCCAGTATAAACTGAGTGCTTCCTCTCTTTATGAACAACTACAGAAAGGGACACTAAAAATCAGAGGTAGAAGGTTGCCCTGCAAGTGTTTCTCAGACACACAAGTAAATGCAAAGGAAATGATGGGATGTTAGAAAGTACAAACAATGAGACCACTTAGTTTGGGGTATTTGGGAAAGTTTTCTGAAGGGAATAACACTTGAAGTGTGTATCTAGCATATTGCCAAGAATAATTATTCATTTGGGTGTATAATAATCACTATAATTTTTAAACAAAACCAGCTCAGCCATTTAAATTGATTTGAAATGACTTGATTTTCACTTCTTTTTTTTTTTAAGTCCATGTTCCTTAAGATAGCAGGCTATTTGTGCAGAGCAGCACTCAGAGACAAAACTTAAAGCATTCTGAGTCCAAGAGCCAAAGCAAGTCAATGCCTTGAGGGAGAGCATGTTCAGGGCTGAGCACAGCTGTGAGGCTGTTTCTCTTGACTTGTGTGGCACGGAGCTGAGAGTGTAAAGGACGGGAAGTGATGTGGAACCGGAATTCAGAATGATCCAGGTCCCACTGCAGTAGAAGTCTGCCTGAGAAGCAGCTGAGTACATAAAAGCTCATAAAGAAAACCAAAACAATGATATTCCCCATTGTGACTGTTTAGTCTTTCTGTAGAGACTCATGGGGTCCTGGCTATTATCTATTTTTAATATCACTTGACCTGAAAATTTATGCTACCATCTGGAAAAAGAGAAATGTTTCTCCCTAATGCGAGTATAAGTGAAGAAAAATGATGAGGGAAGAGTCTCCGAATGTTTTCAGTTTTTCACATCAGCAGATGTCACTCATTTCTCCACATTTCACACATAAGCTAAACACAGTAGACATTCCAGCCAATTGATCAATCATTCTGTGTGTATCCTATGAACACTTTGTCTCATGTCATTAAATTTTCAAATGGTACTGTGTTTACTCTGACATTCTACTTCATGTGTATCATTCCCCCTTTGAAATAGGGAAAGGTACTACTCTATGAAGAGACACTGCAACTGTTTTATTGATCTCTTATGAATAATCAACCTTTCCTTACCTTGAGTTTAAAAGAATCAAATAATAAATTCAACTCTATCTTAATACTTCCAGTTTTCAATCAAGAATTCAGGGTAGGGACCTTGTCTTTTTAGAGAATTTTGTTACATACAAAGAAGGCCTTATCCATACCAAACAAGTTTCATGTAACTTTGTATAGAGATCCATGTAATTTTAAAAAATTAGAATGCAAAATTTATAGGCACATACAAGTTACAGAGCAGAAACCTGGTTCAGATTTAATGCAGGAGTGAGAGAATGACATGTACTGAGTCAAAGCAAGTTGTGAGCAGTAGTAAAGACTAACACATAGTCCTGAGTAGTTCTCTGGGAGGAAATAATATTAGTTTGAGGTATAATGATAGTGTTATATTATAATTATATACTAATAAATATAAATATTATAGTTTTACTATTATGCATTACTATATATTAATGTATTAATATAATTCATGTATGAATTATTAATATTACTTATTAATGTATTAATGTTATAATGACATTATTAATTATAAATGTTATAATTAAGATATAATAATATTAGTTCAAGAGAGGTAACATTCCACATGAGCGAGGGAGAAATATCATGACAACTCTAATTACAAAAACCATTATTTCTTTCTTATATTTTAACTGACTGTTTAAACTGCAAAACTAAAGTAACATTGACCTATGATATAGGAAACTTAATCTTTCAGTCTGTAAAATAATGACACTTAAAACACCATAAATGCAATTCTTTATGGGTACTTCGGGTCTACTTTGCTGTTTTCCTGTGCTGGGCTGGGAGATAGGATCTATCTCTCTCTAGGTATTCACTTTCCAAGGAAAGGGTTGTCTTACATAATCCTTTTGTCTTTGTCTTACTACTATGAAGAGAAAGGGAAAACTAGTTGGTGATTTTACTACTCTGATCCATCTGTCTCATCTCTGGTATTCATTCATCAGGTTTTCATCTCTGTGGAAAAGTACCTGAGAAATTCCATCTTAGGGAAGGCAAATTTGTTTTGGCTCAAGGTTTGAGATATTTCATCCAGGTCAGCAGGGCCCATTGCTCCGGTCCTGAGATGAGGCAGAACAACACACCAGAAGGGCTGCTCATCTCAGGGCAACCAAAAACAGAGACAAAGTTGTGAAGAAGGGAGTAGGACTGGGGCCAAGATACAGCCCCCAAGGGTGTGCTTCCAAAGATGCATTCCCTTCAACCTGGTTCTGCCACCTAAACTCCCATCACCTTCTGATGGCCCATCAAATCATGAACCCATGAATGGATTGATCTACTAATCCGATCACTTCCGATCACTTCCCCCAAGCTCCAACTCTCAACATCGTCACACTGGAACAAAGCCTTCAGCACCTGTGTGCTGGGGAATGTACCAGCTCCAAACTACAGCAGGGGAGATAAGCTAAGAGAGTAAAATTGAGACCTCAAGTTCCATCCATACTCTGATATTCATTAGAGCATTACACACAACAGTGAAGATGTGAAGGCAATGCCCATCAAGAGGTGAAAAGGCAAAGAAAATATGGGATATATCTACCATGGAATAATATTTGACATCCAAATGAGGAGGAAATTCTATCATTAGAAGCCACATAGGTAAACCTACAGGACATTAGGCTAAGTGAAACAGGCCAAACACAGGAAAACCAATAACACTACATCACACCAACTAATGTGATAAATGTAAACAGCAAAAACCAGAAGCAAAAAGTGGAATGGTAATTTCTAGGTGCTGGGAGTAGGGAGAAATGCAAATTTTCAGTCAAATGATACAAAATGTTAGTTGTGAGGTCTGACCAGAAAGTATGGCGACTGGTTAAGTTTTAATAACTGATTTTGGTAAAAGGCGTACTCCAATCAATCCCTCTCAAAACACCACTCCCACTGCAAACACACTTATAGCAACATTTTTCCACATTCTGAAGCACATCTTTAGGTTTTTGCCTGTATTTGTTGCACTGTCGCGGTTGCCTCCATGTCCTCAGTCAATCCAAACTACTTACTTTTCATGCCACTGTGACTGCACAAGAACCAAAAGTCACAAGGGGTCCAATCTACTGAGTAAGGTGGATGAGGACTCACTGTAATGATTTCATGAGCCTTCCTTTACTTTGAAGCATAGCAGCATTCCCCCTACTTTTTATCATATCCTGTGAAGACACTTATAAGACTTCCAAAACTGCTTCAGAAAGTGGCAAGCACAGTTGGATAAATGTGTCCAAATTGAGAGGGAAGTATTCCTAAGGGTATTAATTGCAACATGTTGTTTGCTGTAATGCATTTTTTCATTTCCAAATTTACCTTCTATCTTGATCAGAATCAGAAAGAGAGCCAAATAGAGATGCCAGTATTCTTCACTCCATAGAAAAGTCTGAAATTAATAATAGTAATAATAATAACAATAATAAATCAATAGATTTTTGAGGGAAATATTTGAATCAGGGCATCAAATTGCAGGAGAATGTGACAGAGACATTGGGGAACACAGTGACACACAATGGCCATACATGGAAGGAACCTAAGCATTCAATGCCTATCATCTAATCTCTCTGGTCAGGACTGAAGCTGAATCAATAGAAGCCTTGCTTAGTGCGGAAAGAGTCTGTGAGAGTTCTCCACCACTCTCCAATGACACTATGGACACCTTACCTGCTCACTGCTGGTGAAGTCTGCAGGCCTTTAAGATCCGGAACCCAATTAAGGATGTTGCTTGGGACTCCAAATCACTGAATTGTCCTAAGAAAGAACCGAACACACACTATGCCTTCTCCCATCCAGACTCCTTCCGTAGGCAAATATCTTGAGACTATGGCTTGAAGATAAGTTTAAAAACTGAGTTTCCTCCATTCTTGCTGGGACAGAGGGTCTGTGAAAGGAGTGTAAGAACACAAGCCTTTGTCGACTACACTAACCAGAATCCAAAGACCTGAGACCCAGGACAATAGCTAGGCACCAGGTGCATGGACACACACATGCCTTTGGATGGCAGGGTAATTTGTGAAAAGATCAACATGGAAATGTCTAAAGCAGCACCAAAGAGACAGTGGTTGGGCTCTGGAGAACTCCAGCAGCATAAGCCCAGTCCCAGACCCCATATCAAGAGGCCCAGTCGACTCCACACTCAGCACATTTCAGGGATTAAATGTGGACACTATGAAAAAACTGTAAACACCAGAGGTATTTTATTACTTTTATTCTCCCTTGTTTGTCTGATTGTCTAAACCTTTCTTATCTGGTTGGATGTCATCTTGTTTTGTTCTGTAATCTGTAGTTATTTTTCTTTTTTCTCTGCTCTCTTTCTCTGATGTCCTTTTTCTTTCATTCTTTCCTTCTTCTCTTTTCATTCTCTTTCTCTTTCTTCCTTCTTTTTCAGTGGTTAGATTTCTTATATTTTCTTTTCATTCTCTTATATAGGACCTCTTTCTCTTTCCTCAACTACTTCTTGAATTTAAAGTTTCAAGTAAGTAAACATTTACTCTACCCTTTCTGACTACTCCTTCATATTCTATTTTGTTCTTTCCCTCCTATATCCTCCAGTTTCCCCAAAGTCAGGTGATCCTCCTGTAATCTCCAGCCTTGACTCTACTATATTTGACCTCACTCATCACTTTAGCCTACACCTACCCATTTTAACCCCTTGCCCCCCATAGAAGGACAAAATCATCTGACTAAGGGGAAAATCACTACATACAAGTGCGCAGTATATGTTTGGCTTTGTTATATAATTTTAGAGTTTGCTCCTGTGGGCACAGATAATAAGTTAATAGCTGCCATAGTTTATCAGTAGTTAAGCTGCACTTGAAGATATTGTTATTACTAAATGTACTACTTTAGCCAGGATGTCAGACATGTTGTAAATAGTTTTTCTACCCTGTAAAATAACACTGTGACTGTATAAGATCATAGTCACTACTACAGCCCAGTACCAAAGGATTAGGAGCTAAGCCAAACAGTAATCTTGCATACTTTACAAATTGGGAGGGTAGGATCTTGGGTGAGCTGTAAGAAACCACCTATATCTAAAAGACATCCCTGAAGAACAGACATCCTCTAGGAAATCCTGAATACTAATGATAAAACTGTATATCATAAGAAACTGGCAAGTACCAACATAGAAAACAAAATGAAAATAGAAATAGAAAATGAAAAGATTCAGAAGCAAAATGCTACTCCAGCCCCACACCTCATCCAGGACAAGTCCAGAACTCAAGGAGATAAATGAAATTGGAAGTCAAACACTGGAACTTTCTGAAATCATAGCAGCAGAAGGGAAAAAACAGGTGGAAAAGGCTATGGGAAAAATACACTCTCAGGTACAGAAAAAAAATGATGATTAAAATCAAAGATACTGGAGAGGACACAGATAAAATAATAAAAGAGCTTAGAAAAATGATGGAAACAAAAAATGCCCAGCATAGGAAAGAAATAGAATCCGTGAAATAGATCCAAGCAGAAATCCAAGGATCAAAACCTCCACTGAAAGTATATGCAATTGATTGAATGAAGGAGAGGATATGATTTCAGATCTTGAAGACAATTGCAATGAGTGATAATGAAAAGAAAGATATCTCTAAAATAGAAAGAGACCATGAAAAATAAGTCCAACAGCCACAAGATGAATCAAAGAAGAGTAGCATACAATTGATGGGGCCAATGAGAAAGCTGGAGACAGCACAAATGACATAAAAAATCTTCACAGAAATAATGCCAGAAAATGTCCTAAGCATGGATAAAAAATTTGACAAACAATTAAATGAAGCATATAGAACTCCAAACAGTCGTGACCAAACTAAAACTACACCAAGATATATAATAATCTAGATTCCAGAAGTTCAACATAAAAACATAATATTAAACCTGTTAGCAAAAAAAAAAAAAAAAAAAAAAAAAAAAAAAAAAAAAAAAAAAAAAAAAAAAAAA
>PVLD010000434.1:236300-264528 GCA_004027595.1 Dinomys branickii | reverse complement strand
TTCCTAAAAGAAAACAATTGCCAACCCAGATGGACGTATCCTGAAAAATCTTTTAAAATGAATGGAGAAATAAGATACTTCTATGACAAAGAACAACTGAAGATATTTATAAACACCAAATCAATTCTGCAAAAGTACAGAAAAATCTCCTAGACAGAGATAAAAATGAGCATAATTCCAAGAACAACAACAAAGAGAAACTGCAAGGCAGGGCAAGCAATTAAATAGAAGGAAAAAGTAGGGAACCAACAGCAGGAAAATACTATGAGCAAGATAAGACAATATATGTTGGTTATAACCGTCAGTGTAAGTAGTCCCAGTTCACCAATCAAAAGAAACAGACTGGCAGAGTGGATCAAGAAACAAGATCCAACAATATGCTGTATACAAGAAATATATTTAATGCAAAAAGAAATTCATAGGCGGAAAATCAAGGAACGGAAAACAGTGTCCCATGCAACAGGCCCCAGAAAAAAGAAGGGATAGCTATTCTGTTTGCAGACAATGTCAACTTCAAACCAGTAGTTATCAAAAGAGATAAAGAAGGTCACTACATACTTGTGAGGGGAAAACTTCAAAAAGAAGAGATAACAATCATAGATATATATGCACCAAATACCAGGACACTGAACTATATAAGACAATTATAAAAAGACATGAAAAGTCAAACAAGCAATAACACAGTTGTAATGGAATACTTTAATACCCTATCGTTACAAAGTGATAGATCAACTAGACAAAAAATCATCAAGTACCAGAACTTAACCAAACTTATGAACAAATGGATTTAGTAAATGTTTTCAGACTGTTCCATTTGACATCATTAAATACATATTCTTCTCAGTTACACATGGATAATTTTCTAAAATAGACCATATACTAGCCCAGAGAACATGCTTAAGTAAATGCAAAGGAATTGAAATTATCCCATGCATATTATATGACCATAGTGAAATGAAATTAAAAGTTAATGGCAAAAGAAACCTCAAAATTTCCATAAACATAGAAATTAAATCCCATAAACTCATGGAAACTAAATGATACCCTCCCAAACAACCACTGGGTCACAGAAGAAATAAAGGAAGAAATTAAACAATATCTACAACTAAATGAGCATGAGGATACAACATACCAGAAATCATAGATGCAATGGAAGCAGTCCAAAGAGGGAAATTTACAGCATTGAATTCTCACATCAAGAAAACAGAATGGTAAGAGTGAAGTCATTATAGATCCTTTGGAATTTCAGAAGATCAGCAATACCGACTTCAATTTCTTTACTCTCGTAATATGGAAAGCAGAGAAGAAATGAACAGTTTCCTACATTTGTATAAATTCCCAAAGCTAAATCAAGATGATAAGGGGCTGGGGATATAGCTCAGTGGAATAAGCGCTTGCCTAGCAAGAGCAGGGTCCTGAGTTCGATCCCCAGTACCGCCAAAAAAAAAAAAAAAAAAAAAACATTTCCATACAAGATGATATAAAATTTTTCAATAACCTAATACCACTTAATGAGATTGAAAAGGTAATTAAAAACTAACCAGTAAATAAAATCCTGATGGATTTCTTGCTGAATTTGTTAAAAGAAATCTAGAGAAGATTTAATGCAAATACTGTTCAAACTGTTCAATGAAGTTGAAAAGGGAGCAATACTCCTAGCTCATTCCTAGAGGCAAGTATTATCCTGATACCAAAACCAGAGAATGACCCAAGCAAAAAAAGAGAACTTCAGGCCAATCTCTTTAGTGAACATATATGCAAAAATCCTCAATAAGATACTAGCAAACAGAATTCATCATCAAGATTATACACCACGAGCAGGTGGGATTTATCACAGGAATGCAGGGATGGTTCAGCATATGCAATCAATAAAAGTAATGCACCATATCAAAAGAACCAGAGATAGGTGTATGACTATGTACCATCTTTGAGGATGGGTGCTTTTCCACCTAGTGCCATAGTAATTTATGTGCACCCATGTTTGCTACAGCACAATTTGAAGCATCCATATGTCTTTCCAATGTGCAAGCCAGAGGGAGTAAATAAACCAAAAAGTACAGTTATTATCAGAGGGACGACAACTGCTTGAGTGGGGGAACAGCAGAAATGAGGGCAGAGAAAACTGAGTGATCAATCATACATTCCTTTATTTGTATAACTGAGTAACCAACTTCAAGTAACATTATGTAATACAGAAACCACTGTTAATTCCTTACTATCTTTTCTATAAGTATGTATTTCCTTTATTGCTTTTGAGTTATTTTGGTCTTTGTCTGTTTAGTTGTTGATGTGTTTCCATTCTTTTGTGTTTAACATTAAAAAAAAAAAGAACCAGAGACAAAAATCACATGATCATCTCAGTAGATGCAGAAAAAGCTTTTGATGAAGTCCAGCAAGCACTTATGATAAAAACCCTACAGAAAATTGGAATAGATAGTATTTACTTCAGTCTGATAAAAGCCATCTATGACAAATCAATGACCAATCTCATACTAAATGGAAGAAAATTGAAAGTTTTCACTCTAAAATCAGGAACAAGACAAGGATGTCCACTGTCACCACTCCTGTTCAACATAGTTCTGGAAACATTAGCCAGAGCAATTAGACAAAGGAGAGAAATAAAAGGAATAAGGATATAAAAGGAAAACATTAAATTGTCATTATTCACAGATGACATGATATTCTACATAGAAAAATTGCAAAAATGCCACCAAAAGACTCTTATAGTTAATAAACAAATTCAGTTGCATGACTGGATACAGAGTCATTATTCAAAAATCAATAGCATTCTTATACACAAACAACAAACTCATTGAGAAAGAAATTAGGGAAACCACACCCTTCACAATAGCATCAAAAAAGAAATACTTATGAATCAATCTAACAAAGGATGTAAAAGATTTATATATTGAAAATTACAGTACTCAAAGAGGATATCAGAAAATGGAAAGATACCCTTTTCTCATGGATAGGAAGAACCAACATAATGAAAATAGCCCTACTCCCAAAAATGTTATAATGATTTAATTCAATCCTTATGAAAATACCAATAGCACACCTAACAGAACTAGAGAAAACATTCTTAAAAATTCATATGGAACCAGTAGAGACCTAAAATAACAAAGGCAATCCTGGACAACAAAGGCAATGCAAGAGGGATCACAATCCCTAACTTGAAATTATACTACAAAGCTGTGATAATATCAGTGTGGTACTGGCAGAAAAGTAGACCTGAGGACCAGTGGAATAGATTAAAAGATGTTAACCCAACTGAAACACACTCAGTGACAATATCTTTGACAAAGGGCCAAACATGTTTGGAAGAAGAATGATAGCCTCTTTCATAAATGGTGTTGGAAAAATTTGCTCTCTACACGCCAAAGACTACAACTAGATTCATGTCTATCACCATGCACTAAACTAATTTCAAAATGGATCAAGATCTAAATATTAAAATATAGACACTAAATCTACTGGAAGAGAGAGAAGGTAGAAATCTTGAAGATATAGGGATAGGCAGCAACTTCACGAACAAAACCCAAACTGCATGGAAAACACCTCAAAGAATCAAATACTGGGATCTCGTCCTATTAAAAGCCTTTGTACATCAAAAAAAAAAACCGTGAATAGAACGAAAAGACAAACCACAGAGTCAGAAATTTTTAGCTAGCTGTCCCTTAAACAAAGGACTTGTATCTAGAACATATAAAGAATTGAAAAAATCAGATCCCTCAAATTCAAAAACCCAATCCAAAAATGGCCATCAGAGATGAATGCACACTTCTCTGGTGAAGAAATACAAACGGCAAAGAGATACATGAAAAAAATGTCCAACATCATTTGTCATTCGAGAGATGCAAATTAAAACAACACTGAGATTCCATCTCACCCCAGAAAGAATGGCTATCATCAAGAAATCAACCAAAACCAAATGCTGAAGGGGCTGTGGGGAGAAAGGAACCCTTCTCCACTGTTCGTGGCAATGTAGACTGATGCAACCTCTTTGGAAACCAGTCTTGAGATTCCTCAAAAAATTACAACTAGAGGTCCCATTTAACTCAGCTATTCCTCTTCTGAGTATTTTCCCAGAAAAATTAAAATCAGCATACCACAGTGATATATACACACCCATGTTTATAGCAGCACACTTTGTCATAGCAAAATATTGGAAACAACACAAATGCCCAACTGAGGAATGGATAAAAAAGATGTGGTATTTTTATACACTAGAGTAATACCCAGCTATAAAGAAGGATAAACTTGAGTTATTTATAGGGAAATGGATACAACTTGAGTCCATACTTATAAGTGAAAGTATGGACTTGAAATAAATGTGCAGTAACTCTGTGGAATAAACCCGTCTCACATGTGTAGATATATTGGCTCCCTAGTGTAAGAATCTAAATGAGTAATTATGGCCCAAAATATACAATAGGTATTGTGAAATGTGAAAAAATGCTCAAAAGGAAAGAAAAATTGAAATGGGTAAAGGAAAAAAATATATATACATATATATATATACATACACATACACACAAGATAGTTAAGACAGTTAAACTATTACTTGTTAGCTCATGAGAAGGAAGGATTTATGGCTTTATTGCTTGACTAATTTTTCATAGGTATCTCCTATAATCTGAGCAATGACTTTGAAGATAATAGTACACAGTGTGCTGATCAGTACTCTCCCACAACCTTGTTTTGAAATTTTATACCATTGTTTTTAGTGTTTATTTTTCTTTCCTTTAAAATGAAAACAAAATTTTAAAAAGTAGTTACAAACATACACATATACAAACACACACACACATGCAAAGAACAAATAAAGGAATGAAGATGTGCTGACAAGATTTTGTAAAAAATATTGCATCATGAGTACTCAAAAGGGGGAAGATAAGTGAAAAAGTGTAGGAAATCTACGTAATGAAATGATAGCTGAGAACTTTCCAAATGGTGACATCCAGGCCCCAAAACATCAAAAGACACACAATAGATTCAACCCATAAAACAAGACTTCTCTACAGAATATTATACTAAAAATGAGAAAAGTGGAAGTCAAGGAGAAATTTACAAACTGTATGAGAAAAATGTCAAGTCACGTATGAAGGAATCTGTACAGAAAATATAAAGTTGGATGATGTGTTCAAAATCCTGAAAGAAATGAACTGCTGGTCCAGATTACTGCACCAACCAAACCTATCTTTCAGACATGAAGAAGAAATAGAAGTTTCCAAGATGAATAAAAATTAAGAGAATTCATCACCACCGGACTGACCTTACAAGAAATGCTTAAGGCAGTCTTACACTTGAAGAGAAAGAATGATAACCACTGATGTGATAACACAGGAAAGGACACTCACTAGCAAAGCGAATACACAAAAGAGAAAAAGAAGCAAATCTTCTACAAAGAAAGACTTCAAGTCACAAAGATAAACAACAGGAAGAAAGGAACAGGATATTCATAAAACAACCCAGAAAAAATAACAAATCAAATGACAAGGCTATGTGTTTGCAATGTAAACAGAATAATGTCCCAATTAAAAGATGTAGTGTAGCCAAGTTAAAAAAAAAATTAAGACACAATGTCATTCTGCTCTGAAGAAACTTGCTTCATGCATAAAGCACATAGATGGGAAAAGGCATACCATTGTATAATTCACCCTCCCCACTAAGGGAACAAAATACCTGACTATACAATTTAAAAAGAAGAGGATTTTTGGCTCACAGTTCCTGAAGGCTCAGTCCATGGCTGACTGTCTCCAAGGCTGAAATGGTATGGCAAAAAGGGCCTGGTGCAGGAAAGCTGTTCAACTTATGGTAGCCAGGAAGCAAAGAGCAAAGGGAGGAACAAGCCAGGGAGAGCAATACATTGATCTGGGTCATGCCCTCGGTGACACACTTCCTTGAAGAAAGCTATGGGTCCTAGCAGCACAGTCAGCTCTGAGCTCATCAGCAGACTAACCCACTGATGGGTACAGTGCCCCTATGATCCTATCACCCTAATGAACACATGACATGTTTGGGCAACATTTCACTCTAAGCCTTAATGACCACACAGAAAGAAATGAAGGGCAAGCAAGAGCAGCTACATTTATACAAGGTAAGATAGACTTTAAGTAAAAATCTATTTAAAAAATAAATAAATAAAGGTCAGTGTATAATCACAAAGAGTTCTTTATAAAACTGAGCACCCAGTTATGCAAAGCAAACATTCTTATACATAAAGTGGGAGAGACTCTAGACAGAGTAGTCATCAGAAATGTCAACACCCCACTTTTTTTGGTGAACATGTAATCCAAACAGAAAAGCAAGTAAAAACTACCAGTTAAACTATGCTGCACAGCCCAATGGACTGAACAGACACTGACAGAACTTTCATACATCTGAAGAACATGAATCCCTCTTGTCATTCTTCAGAACATGCTCTAGGATAGGCCATCTGTCAATCAGCATCAAAACAAATCTTTGCAAATTCAGAAAATAACAAGCATGTTCTCTGACCATGATGAAACAAAACTAATGCTTGACAATGAAAACAACTTTCAAAAATGTGCAAATACATGGAAAGTATGCAAGGTGATTTTGAATGACTGATAAATGAAGAAATAAGGCAAATTAAAACTTTCTTAAAATCAAACAGAAATGGAAACATAACATACCAAAATCTGTGAGTTACAGCAAATTAGTACCAAAAGGGAAGGTTGCAGTGATAAGCATAACATCAAAGTAAGGAAAAGATTTGGAGTAAGCAAACCAAGTGTGCAACTCTAGAAAACATAAAGGCAAAACAAAAAGAAAAATCAAAAAAGAAAAGAAATAAAGATCAGTGGAGAAATTAACTTAACAGAGACAAAATGTAAACAACCCACGGAAAGAGTTTCGTTTTTGTTTTTAAGACTATATAGCCCAGGGTGGCCTTGAACTCACTATGTAGCCCAGGCTGGCCTCAAACTTGCAGCAATCCTCCTGCCTCAGCCTCCCAAGTGGTTGGGTGACAGGCATATATCATCACACCCAGCAGGAGGAGTTTTTTTTTTTTTTTTAATTCCACAAAATCAACAAACCTTTAGCTAGACTAACAAGAAAATAAAGAACAACAAAATAACGTCCAAGTTTAAAAGGAGACCTTACAATGTTACCAGAAAAACACTTTTCATGAAAGACATATCAAGAGCTATGTGCCAACAAACGGAAAAACTAGAAAAAACATGAGAAAATTCCGAACACATGTAACTTGCTAAAACTGGACAATGGACGTGTAGCAAACCTGAATAAAGCAACACATCATAAGATAGAATCGGCCATACTACCTCAGTAAACAAAGCCAGGATCAAGTAGCTTCACTGCTTATTTTATCAAATTTTATAGAAAAACCAACATCAATTCTCTTCAAAGTATTCTGAAAAAATTGTAAGGTGGCTAAGTCCATTCTATGGGGACAGCATTATACTGGTAAGAAAACCAGAAAAGGTCATAACGAAAATGAAGCTCCAAGCCAATATCCCTGATGAACACAAATACAAAAATTCTTAACAAATACCAGCAAGTTAAATCCTGTAACAGAACAGCAAAAAGATCACACACAGTGGTCAAGCGGGGTGTAGTCCAGGGATGCAAACCTGATTCTGTCTGTGTAATTTAATGAACAAAATATATCACATAAACAAAAAGAAAGACAAAGGAAAGAACAGATGATACTCTCAGTAGATCCAGAAAAGGTATTTGATAAACTGCTACATCCCTTCATGATAAAAGCTCTCAAAAAAGCAGAAATAGAAGGAATTCACCTCAACACAGTGAAGGCTACAAGAGCAACCCGTAGCCAACATCATACTGAATGAGAGAAAACTGAAGCTCTATCCCCTGAGATCCGGGGCAGAACAAGAGTTACAATTTCATCACTCCTTTTCACTCTTCTACTGAGAGGCTTAGCCGGAGCAATTAAGGAAGGGAGAGAAATAAAGGGGATTCAAACAGAAAAAGAGGAAGTCAAGTCATCGCCGCTTGAAGGCTGTACTCTTTTCGGTAAAAGGAACTCTGGCTTCCATCACAAAGCTGTGAGAATGTGTAAGTGGAATCAATGAAAGTAAAGGGTACAAAGTTAATTCAGAAAAATTAGCAACAGTTTCATATACCAATCATAAATTAGTTGAAAGAAATTAAGAAAGCAATCCTACTGTCCATAGATTAAACAAAAATATCTCCAAATTAAAATACAAAATCCTGGTGAAAGAAGTTGAAAAAGAAAAAATTTGAATGGCAACCCATGTTAATGAATTGAAAAAATTAATAATATTTAAATTACCATGTTACCCAAAGCAATCTATAGATTCAGTGAAATTTCCATGAACATATCCATGACATTCTTCACAAGAATTCAAAAAGTAACCCTAAAATTTTTATGATTCTACAAAAAGAGGTGAGGAATCTTAATAAAAAGAATAAAAAGATATCACAATACCTGATTTCACAGTTTAATCAAAGTCTATTGTCATCAAAGCTCAGGTATAAAAACTGACACTTAGGTACAGTAGAAGAGACTCCCAAAATAAATCTACTCCTCTACAGCCATTTGATCTTCAACAAAAATCCCAAAGACATACAAAATAGCCTGTTCAGTAAATGATGCTGGGAAAATTGGATATCCATATGCAGAAAAATAAAATTAGACCCCCTTACTATATACAAAGATCAACTCAAAATAAAGTTTGAAATATAGGATGTGAAGCTATACATTACTAAAATAAAACATAAGAGGAACACTTCAAGATGTCAGTACAAGCAAAGAGTGTTTTTAGGTGATACTGCAAAATTTAGATTAAAAAAAAGCAAATACAGTAGATCAACGGAATTATATAAGTAAAAAGCTTTAACACAACAAAGAAAACAATTGACCAAGGAACGGAAAGCTTGAAAAATGAGAAAAATATTTCTTGTGTATATGAGGAAGGTAAAACTATTGATTTCATAGGTGTAGAGTAGAATAGTGGTCTTGCATTGGATTAACTACTGGTCAATTTAGGTACAAATGACCACTGAGCTGAGTCAGTGTAGTTCTGTGCGTGGAAGGCCCACCTGAGGATCATTGCTATCAGTAGAAGAGGATAGGAGAGGGCAAGATTGCACTGACTGATTTCCCAGAGCTTGCTATGGATGGCTTTCCAGATACAAACTCAGGTGTTCTCATTGTCAGGGGAGCTCAGGTCCTGTTGCTGCCGGGATAGCTGCTGTTCCACTTGGGAAAGCAATGGTCTTGGCTTTCTGCATTGCTTCTTGGCTCCAGTGCAGATCCCTCAGCTCCCTGGCATAGATGCTTCACCCCTTCACCCAGCCCAGACTTTCTAATTTCTGCCACTGGCGTGTGGGTCTCCCCAGTGAGATCCTTGATGCAGATTTGCATGAGACTTTGCTGTGGGCTCTAGGTCTTCAGCTGGTCTCATGTGGGTCACTGCCACAGGATCCTGGCCCTCATCTGGATACTTCGTGTCTCCAGTGCTGAGGCAGATCCTTTCCACTCTTCTGCATTTGCCTTTTTGGGTGAATATTGTAAGACATGCCTGTAAATATTTGTGTTCTGTACCAAATCTATTTCTTACAAACCACTGACTACAACAGTCACTAAAGGTTAGCAAATAGTGAAAGGAGGAGCAGGAGGTTGGAAAATAAGCCCAAGACATAGTGACCTGAAAGAATGCTTTGTAAGTGCTGCTGCGCACAAGGGTGACTAGAGTTCACATTAATTTATTAATACAATTTTATAAAGAACTAGAAGGGGGACTTTCTAATATTCTAAACAAAGAATATATTTAAGGAGAAAATGGCAATCATCCTGATTTTTATCATTGCATATTGTGTGGTTGTATCAAATTATCATGCTGTTCCCAATACATATGCACAATTACCAAGTGTCAATTTAGGACAGGAAATTTCAATTATACATGCATATATCCTGATCTATACAGAAACTACCTTGGTTGAGATGATATAATTTATACTTTTATCTCTTAAAACATTTAGGTCTCCATTTTTTATTCATGTATGTGATGTGCATGAACATACACAAGTTAATATAAATAAATATGTGCGATTAAGCATTGGATTTTTTTTTTTTTTTGTATTCCTGAACCCTTCATCTTTCCTCTTTCTCTCCGGCTTCTCTCCTACCTAGCTCTTTGTCAAACAACATGGACAATACTATCAGCTGACAGCAAAAGTGTCTCCACTTCCTCAGTGCTTTTTGTATACACACTTTGTTGAAGTGTTGGACCCAGGGCCTGATGCACACCAGGCAGGTGCTTAAGTGCAATGCCGTAGACCTGCATGCACACTTTTCATAATGTGTCTAGGAGCCTATCTCATCATCAGGAATTTTCCCCCTTAGGCTCCGAATAAGCACTGGTCTTGTAACTACTGAATATGATCTCATGTACTTTAATCTATTCTCTCTGTATGTTCGACATTTGGATTTGCTGTCAACATTATTTATTTATTGGTTTAGTGTAGTGTGTATTAAGGTAGGCCTTGAGCTACACTGATTGTGTTTGAATCCTATGAGATTTTCTCTTCTCTTTTGAAATTTGCATTACCAGACTTTTAAACTGCTGGGTTTATAAAATTACTTACGGATTCACCTCTGATTCTTATCATAGACATTTAGGAAACAAGGCTTTGAAGTCTTTCTACAAATTATTATTGGAAAAGTAGAAGGGAAGTAGTAGGAGGGAAATAAGAGTAAGGACTCATTCTTCGTCCCATTCTTATTTATCAGCTTCAACTTGGAGCTCACTTATCTCATTCACTTGTCTCCTGGTCAGAGTCCTCTTTTTAATACTGTCTTCAGTGGCATGAGTGAATGGTATCCTCTGAATCTTCCAACAGCTAGAGATAGCTGGCCTTAATTCAGTCATGCTATGATACATAAGTAGTAAGTCTCAAGTATTTTCTCATAAATGTGTATGGACTTTATTTTCCTCTCTGCTGTTGTTCACTCTTTCACTGAACTAGCCCAATATGAAATAAATTGATTTACCTGTGTAACTAAATCGCTCCTTATTTCTGGAGGTGGAAGCATCTTTGTGTTTGGAGGCTACATACCTACCAATGATCTACCTATCTATCCACCTGTCACTTTTTCATCTCTTTACATACTTACCCATACCACTGGCTATCTTCATTACTGAAGTTCACGTATTTGACCAGGAGCCACCCAGGTACTGTATGTATTCTTTCTTGTCAAGCCACCCCTCCATTCTGAAGATTCATGTCATCTTATAGCTCCAAAAATGTCTCATAGCACTTGCGTGATTATTCCTTGTACTTCCTATCTATATGGCTACCAGGATGCCAATCACTTTACTTTCACTGGTAGCCTACGATCTTGCTATGGCACCAAATCCATCAGATGAACTGGAAGTATTTACCTGCAGTGGTCCCCATAATTTGGCCATTTCCTCTGACATTCGTGACAATTCTCTTGTTCCAGACTCCATCTTCTCCCTCTTAACTTATTGCATCATCCCCTTAGGTGATTCCAAGGTTCAAGTCTTTCCCTTGGATACCTTCTATTCCACACAATTGGCACTTGCACGCAAATTGCATCCTTTAAAAAGATACCTACTCAAAACCTGTGATGGATCCCTATTGCCTCCACAGTAAGGAACACTGTCATTACAGTGATCATCAGGTTCCCGGTATCTGAGCCCATCAGCTGTGAGGTCCCACTCTCAGTGTTCTTGCTCACTGTGCTCAGCCACCCTGACTCTTGTGTCCTCAAATCTGACTGACACAACCCCAAGTCAGTGTTTTGTGTTTCCTGTTCCCTCTGCCTCTCACCCTCATCCCTCAGTCATCCACATAAGTAACATTGTCACTTCACCAAGACTGGGCTCAGGTGTTAGCATCTGGAGAGAACTGGACCTGACCCGGTTTACTCAGTGGCCTTATTGAGATCCCATTGACATATCATAAACCACACACATTGAAGGTGTACAATTTGATAAGTGTTTATGTATGATGAGAGCTAACTGAGTATCACCACAAAGAAAGCAGTGAGCATGTTCTTTAACCCCAAAGTTCACTCATACCACATTTGGATTATTCCTTTGTGGTTCACCCCACTCCCCCCTGAGTAGCATTTTTCTCCCCAGGAAAGTCCTGCTGTTTCTTGAAGAAGAGTTTAGTTTACCTTTTCTGGAATTGTGTATAAATAGAATCATGTAGTATGTACTTTTGTGCCTGATGTCTTTCACAAAGCTTAACCATTTGGGGTTTGCCCAAGGTTTTGCATGAGTCAGTCTCAGTGTGGTTGTGCAGTGTTCCACTGTACTTAAATGTTACAGCTTGATAATCCATTTTCTTGTTGATGGACATTTGATTGCTTTCCTGGTTTTGGCTTTTGAAAAGAAAGGGGGGAAACCCTACCACTGTAGACATTCTTTTTTTTCTGGGCAAATTCCTAGGGGTAGAATGTTTGAATCATATGTTATATGAATGTTTAACTTTTTAAGAAACTGCCAAATTGCTTCCCAAAGTGATTATGCCATTTTACACTCCATCATTACCAGCAGTGCATGAGAGATCTGCTTTATCTACATCCTCGCCAGCATCTGGTAGGATTAGTTAGTCCCTTCCATTTTAGCTGCTCTAATAGGTGTGTCAATGACCTCACTGTGGTTTTAGTTTACATTTTTCTAATGACTCATGATGCTGAATATTTTTTCATGAGCTTGCTTGCCATCATAGCCTTTTCATAATTTTTTTTTGTTAAAGTGATTTGTAATTGGATTATTTTATTAATTATTTTTTGGGTTTTGAGAGGTCCCTAGATATTCTAATAACAAGATATCTATCAGATATTTGACATATAAAATTTTCTTCCCTACAGTTTTGGGGCATTTTATTTTTTGCTACAGTGTCTTTTGAAATAGAGTGGGTTTTTAAATTTTATTTTAATGAAAAATAATTTTTGTGGTTTTTATATACCTAAGAAATTTTAATTCCAAAGTCATAACAGTTTTCTAGTACATACTTTGGTTAAGCAACTTCATAGTTTTGCGTCTTGAGATTGAATTCTTTTGCTGTTTCTTTCTAATTTTTTATTACACAGAGACAATGAATTTTTCTACAATAGCCTACTAAAAAGACAATCTTTCTGCTTTGAAATTACCTTTACAACTATGTAAAATATGTATCTAATTATATGTGAATCTATTTGTATTTTGAACTCCATACCACCATATATTGGTCTGTCTTTGTGTTAGTACCATGGCAATTTGAGTAAAATAGCTATATAAATTAAAATAAGGTAGTGTTGGTTGTTTAATTCATTCTCCATGGCTACCTGTTTTAAAATTGGGGTTTTTTATTGGTTTTTTTTTTTTTTTTCCTTTTTTCCGGTACCGGGGATCGAACTCAGGACCTTGCGCTTGCCAGGCAAGCGCTTATGCCACTGAGCTATACCCCCAGCCCCTACCTGTTTTAAAATTGAAATCTGCATCATCTCTCTTTGTAGTTTAACATATTTATACACTGTTACCTATTACCTTTTAATGTGTTACAGATTGAATGTTCTTTATCTAAAATACTTAGAACAGGAATAGTTTTACTTTTTATATTTTGAAATATTACCACACACAGATTCACACCTTGAGGACAGAGCCAAAATCTAAAAGAGAAAATTATTTATATTTCATACAGACTTTAAACATATAACATGAACATATTTTATATTTTTAATAATATTGCCATAACAAATATTTGTGATATTTCACCTAAAAGGGGTGGGTCTTTTTTCCCTTAAAGGTACTGAATAAACTATGTTGTGCTACTATATTTTTTCCTGTAACTGGTCACATGCAAATGTGGCATTGTGCACTGTAGCATTATGTGACTGCACATTTTTCAGATTTTGGATCTTCTGATTAAAGGTGCTCAACTTGTGTATGATTTGGGTACTGTAAGTCCTCACAAATAGACTGCCAATTCATTGAGGGGAGATATTATTCTTTCATTTTATTTTAATCCCAAGGGCTGGTAACAGTGATTAGCACATAGCATGCTGTCAGTATCTATTTGTTCAGCGATAGAGTAAGACAATTTAAATGAACCAAAAGAGTTTAGAGCTCATTGCATCCGATCTGCATGTAATGATAAGTGCGTAGAAAGAAGACAGAGATAATGAGACCGTTTCCTCATTGTGTCACCAGAAAGTCCCAAGCTGATCCCAAATCCCCTTCGCAGTCCTGTTTTCTTCTCCTCCAAGCAATCCCAAAGGGCTTACTGCTTTGCTAAGAGGTCTTCTGTCGCTTTACTGTTTCGCACAGACCATTTCTTTCCTCTGAGTTGTCCCCCTTCTGTTTTTATTAATTCAGCCATCACTTCTACTGGGAAGACTTCCCATAGCCTCAAAACTGGAAGATTTTTCCACCTCAGCCTTTGTGATCCTAAAGTACATAGAATAACTTCTAGTCTTCTTATACTGACCCTGCTCTCTGTGATGTCAGAATAATGCGAACTTCTTTACTGAGACAATGTTTGACAAAATTCTGGGTATGTTGTTTACTCAGTGAAGTGAATGTATTTCTTTAAATTCATCTTCTGAGTTCTGAGACTAATAGTGGAATAGACAGAAATCAGGCCAAAATATAAGACCAAAACTCAGCAGGGCAAGTATTGAGCTCTGTAGCTGTGTATCCAACGCTCACAGCGAGTTGTCAGACGTGAGCTCCTGAAGGCTTGTACAGCTCCATCTCTGGGGCTTTGCCATTCACGCTCGAAAGGGCCTCTTTCATGGGCTGGTTCAGTCACTGCCTGGGGCATTCCTTGGTATGTGTTCCAGGTTGCTGGCTGCCTTTAAATTTTTTCTAACAGATTTTTTAGTCTGTTACCTTTAATCTTAGTCTCCCACAAAATCTCAGGACATGAACGAAATGGAGACAATCCAGGTGCCATTTCACCTCAATAATCGCAAAAAACATCATCATAGTTTAATAGTAAAGCTTATTATAAAAGAATGAATCAAGGTCTTTCAAAGTCTAGAGAGGCTCAAGGTCTCATTTGTATGTGCGTTTGGGTGAAATTAAAATTGAAGTAATTCTAAATTATAATTACAAAAATAAAACATAATAATACATAATTATATTATTCATACAATAAATCCATGATTTATTGAGAATATAATTTTTCAAGATAATGATATGGAATTTGGACTGGAATTGAAATGTATTGAAAATTTAAAAGTGTGAATATCTTCAATTTTTTCTCATTATTTTATGAAAAACTAAATTCTCATCACCAAATAATAGAATGACAATATTTATCACATTCCAAATTGTTACCTTCAAGTAGTTACTCAGTACAAGACATAAACAAAGACATCGTTACAGAAAAGGAACAAGCACAGTAATAGCACAAACCTCCTTTTCAATGAATTAACATATACTATTAGTGCAAATGAAGCAAGCTAGTACATATATTGAAATGTTTTTAAAACAACAGGATATGTAATTTGTGAAAATGTCAGAACTTCTCCCCATTTCTTCTATATCTTTTAATTTGCTCTTGATTTGTTTATTTGTCAGTGAATTTCTGTGAGAACATATAAATTTACTTGGAAATTATGTGGTCTCAATTTTAGGCCACCACATGGTGTTGTGGTCTATCTTGATTTTCCTCAAAAGCCACGGGCACTCATAGGTGGCACTTTTGGAGTCATTGCTGTGACTACCTGACCACGTGGCTTATGCCTTTGCAAGTGGTTTGTGGGAGGAGTTTGAGAAGACTTTGTGATGCCAGCTAGAGAAGCCCTACAAGACTATTAACTGAGCTCACTGGGAGATTCTTTTCAAACCTCAGGAAACCAGAATGTTAATAAAAATGCAGATGGTACAAATCAGGCTTGGGAGACTTCAGCTGGGGACAAGGACACCACTAACAGTGAGACTTGAGACCATGTGTGTTGTTCTCTGGTAGGAAATGTGTCTGTATTTTTTTCATGTCCTGAGCCTTTGTGAAGGCTGGGATTACGAGTGGAGGATTCATTAACCTAGCAGAGGAAAATTCAACAAAGCTCAGTTCTACACAGAAAACCAACAGAAAATGGCACAGCTGAAAATTTTTATAAGTTTTCAGTCTGGCCAAAAGAAAGAAAATGCCAAGGTGGTGCCTTGGAGAATGAAGTTGGTGTGAAGATTAAAAAGGAGGCAAGTGCTTTGTATCAGAATTAGAGGAAAGATGACTGGCTGGGATTGCAAGAATCACCATGACCCCTGATTTCACAGGCTTGTGGGTGCACTGCTGTAAAGTGTTTATTTGAAAAGAAAGATTCAGAGAGCCCAACTCACTTAGCACCAACTACAAAAGAATTTGCTGGAGATCAGCCAGCCAGATTTGAAGCCTCCCCATGCATGATCCCAGGGGGCTCAGTTACTCCAGGAGCTATAAGCACAACTTAGTGTCAACAATACCATGCTAGTTTTGTGGGCATACAGAATGTAAAAGTTGTGGAGTCAAGGAGGCTTTCACTTGGATTTCAGAAGAAGGCCTGGGAGGACAGGCTGTGTGACTTTGAGCAGGTTTAGTGCCTGAAGCTGGGAAAACAAAGCCAAAAGTGCGGTGTTGATCCCAAGAATGTGAAATATCTGCTGAAGAAGGCCACAGGCAGTGAGAAGAGTCTTCCCAAGAAAGAATCCACGAGGGCCGGGGCAGGCAGTGCCACAATGAAAGGGCTGCCTAAGCCTTTTGGAGTTTGCACCTCATTGCAGTTTTATCTGAGTGGTAGACATGGAGTTTCAGCATACAGTGTTTGCCTTGCTGGGGCTTCATACTGTTTGGGTTCCATTGGTTTCTGTACCTCCATTCGTTTCTTTTGGAATGGGAATGTTTACCCAGAGCCATTGAATGTTAGCAGAGTTTAACCTTCTCTTTAATTTTTAGAGGTGCTCAGAGCTAAGAATTTGCCTTAAAATTCAAAGGAGACTTTGGACTTGAATTTTTTGGCATGCTAGAACTGTTAGGACTTTGGCAGCTCTTGGAGATGGACTAAATGTACTGTGCATAAAAAGTAGCAGATGAATCTTTTGGGGAGCAGGAGAGGAATATTGTCATCCATATTGTGATGTCCTCCAAGATCTACAAGTACTCAAGGTGAGTCTTTTGGAAGAGAATTCGATGAGGGTTTGCTGTAGCTGACTTGCTGTTAGGAGGCGGGTCCTGGTCAGGGGAATCAGGTTGCTGAGTGCATGACCTGAAAGAATTTATTTCCCTCCACAGATCGTCTCTTCACTCTCTGTCTTCTGGCTGCCTGGATTAAACATTTTTTTTCTACCATTTCCTACTATGTTGTTTCTCCCTTTGAGTTAGCTAAATATGGACTGAAAATGTGAGTCAAAATTAACCTTTCTTTTGTGGCTGTTGGCTATTGTGTCAGAGCAATAAGAAAGTGACTAAGACACACGGACGTAAAGATATTTTTATGAACTATTCAATCCTACCTTGTGCTGACTTCTAGGATGAACAAAGTTCCATGGACAACTCGTTTAAGAAAAATCTACACAGTAGAAGGTCAATATATCTGAGCACTGAATTTCAGGTAGAAGTTGGTTGGGATGTCCTATCTATGTCTGGTGAACTACTGTGTATTCTGCTCCAGAGCTGCATATCTATAGCTCACTCTTTGTATTGATAACTATTTTATAGTTTCTTACATATAGTCAAACAAAATAAAGAAGTCTTTCATATCTATTATCCTTTTATGACAACTCTCAAACTATTACTCCTGCTTTTATCATTGGGCCATTGCTGTCCAGTGTCAAGATTTTGGCAGAGACAATGAATTTTACAAAGATATCTGAATCAGGAATGTATTTGAGCCATTGCTATCATATCCTCCTCTCAGATTTTCACACTTCCTCGCTATTTATTCTGAGATCAAAAGGAAGAAGCAGGTATTCAGCTCAGATATGAAGAGCCTTGCCCATGGTTCGCTCTGCTGGGATCTCTGTGACATCACATTCAGTCCTTGTCTGAACCCTCCAAGGGGTGTTCTACAGAGAGAATTGGGTTCTTAGGTGCAGCTTTTGCTGCATAAATATTTCTATTCTTGAATTTCAAACAACATATATTCTCAAGATTGTACATGGAAATTATATAGAGCCAGGTATATAAACTTAATGTATAAACCTAAGTATTATGAATAAGTAATAATGACTGTTATAAGTATGTTTCTGTGGTAAAATATTTTAACATGCTTCTTTACAGGATGAATTAATTTTTTTATTTTAAAAGTAAAAGAACAAAAACATTAGCAAACAGACACAAAGTAGCACAAGAACAGTACAAAAACCGAATTATAGATAAGGTGGCAGGGGATTAACAAAGGTGTTGTATTACACATTGATAACTTGAAAGTGTATGTTTAGGACAATGCAAGTAGACATAGAAGATGGATCAAACAACCAACCATAGATTGTTCCTCACATTAAAGCGACATGAGACAACAGTGCAACCATGCCAGCCATCCTGCATATATACACATACCCACATAGCTATCCCTCTCTTCCCTTTCTCCTTCCCTTCATCCCTATTGCTTTTTACTTTTTAGCAGTTAGGATGAATTATTTATTAAGTATTTGATTCTATTTTCTTGTGTTGACAGAAAAAAAGGATTCTGTGAGAACCTGAATATTTTCAAAAGAAATTTTTCTAATAAACTCAAGTTGAATACCATTTTATTTGTTTTATCTGAATTTAAGACATATTAATTTAAATGCATTTGAAAACATTATTATTGAACAAGACTATTTTAATATAAGGAAATATTCACAATCTGATTTCTAAATTTGCATTGGGCAAGGTACAGAATTTCTGAATTATATAGCAAGAGTAAAACATTTTAATATGATGAAAATGAGAAAAATAGTTTCATAGGAAAATGAAGAAGTATATTATAAAGAGAAATATGTGCCAAAAGTTTTAATTTCTTAAGAAAATGAAACATTGACTCAAATTCTGTCTCAGAGTTACAAACACCCAAATCAAAAAGACAATGACTGTGAACTATAAAATGCATATCCTAGATGATATAGAAAGGACTCAGTGTTTAAAAGTGTAGCTTTTAGACAATGACTGGGAATTTCTGCTTTGGTAGGTTCTGAGTAAGCTGCTAGGTAAAATTGGTAAGTGACACTGTCATGCTAAACAGAGACCTATACAGATATTTCTCAGGATGACTTTCCAAGCAGGCAGAGAATGAATGAGGGTTTTCTTGTGCTCTCCTTGCTTGCTGAAGATACTATTTGGAATGTTCACTGTCAGCACAGTATGAGGGAGGCCTAGGGGGCCTCTCAAAAGTCTTCAAAGCTACCCTCATATCGTATGTTCAAGCACACCCATGTGCAGATTTTTCTGGCAGCAAACTTTGAAAGCCTCCGTGTGATGATGGATCTTCTGGTGTGCAAAAGACAAAAGTTATGAGGTCAGGACATTTTCCACAGATGCCTCAAAGAAAAGGGCAGGCAGCAGTTTGCCAGTGCCACCACCTGTGCTCTGATGGGGCAACAGCTGGTGGACTCCGAAAGTCAGAGCAAGGAGCACCAGGAGAAACTGCAGGCACGTGAGAAGTCAGCCTAACAGAGAGCGATCATGAGCTCCGAGATGAGCAAAGACATAGGGGCCCGGCTACCCACGGCCTTGGTGACCCCATCCTGCTCCCATGTGTAGAGTGTGCCAGACTTGGTGCTTTAAGTGTCCACCTTGTTGAATTCCAGTCTTCTTTAAAGCCTTTTATCACTTTCAACCTATTTCTCTTTTTAAAAATAGGAATATTCATTATATCCTTCATCATTTTACACTGGAAATATGTGATTTTATTAAAACACTTTTGTGGGGCTCTGTGACGAAAGAGTTTGCCCAGACTATCAGAAGGGTCTTTGGATTAGGACTCGCGAGGGATCCTGGAATGATTTAGGCCTTTGCGATTGGTGCAGCTAGAATCAGCACACTTTGCATTATGGGCCAAACACACACTGTGGGGGCCCAAGATACTATGCTGTGGGGTGTGTGTGTATGTGTACATGTGCATGCACACGTGTGTGCATGTGTATGTGAGTGTGTGTGTTTTCCCAGGAGCTCATGTGTTAGAAGCTTAGTCTTCACTGAGTGCATGTGAGAGGTGATAGGCCTCTGTACAGGTGGATCCTCATAGGAGGCCATTACCAGTCTCCTGTTACACTCTGGTTTCCTGCCTTGCCTCTTGCCATGTGATCCTACCTTTTCCACACACTTGTGCAGTATGTATGAATCTCAACTGCTCTGAGATCCTCCCCAGAGCTAAGCTCAGGCCAGCACCATGCCTTTGACTTTTAGAAATATGATCTAAATAAACCTCTTTGCATTACAAATTATCCAGCTTCAGGCATTTTCTTATAACAATGGAAAATGAATTATACATAGGCTTGGAAGATATGCTACCATTTCTTTGCCCAGCATCACCAAAGAGTCCAGTCATCTTTCTGGCCTTCAATCTTGTCTTTAATATCTCTACAGGACCACATCCTCTGCTGATAGAAAAGTGCTCTGCTCCTGGATTGCCTTTTCTCTGATCAGCCCTCCACATCCCTGTCCCTCCTCATCATCTTAAGGGTGTTGACCTAAGGTGCTGAGGGAGGCCCCCAGGGAAAGTGAAATTCCCCAAGTGCACTCTCATACCACATGCCTTCCTCTCCCACACACCTCTCCTGATAGACTCTGAGTTCCATTCTGTAGAGACCATACAGAGTTTTCTTCACCACTGTAACCTCTGTGCCTGTCCCATTGCCTGATATTTAGTAGGGGCTCACATCCTTACTGGTTAAATATCTGAGTCAGTAAATGACTGAATGAAAACATGGATGCCTACAGATCTTATCTGAAGAGCTGTAAACTGTAAAGTGATTAAAGCAAAACCTGTGGCTAAAGAACTTTGAGGAATTAGAAAGTCAAACTCTAAGGAGAAGAGCCTGTGGCTTCCCTTTCCGACATTCTCTTTATTTTTCTTGCCTTGGTGGTTCACTTGGACCGCAGCCACCAGAGCCCCTGGTGCCACTTTGTCTGACATTAAGATATGATGTGCTCCATAAACTGCCCATAATATGCTGTAATGGGGTCCTAGACTCTCGTGTTCACTGTGAGAATGGCTTGCTCTGCTTACATAGTATCTTTATTTTCTACTTGGAGTTATGGTATGTTAGGTCAGGAAAAGGTAGAGGTTTGCTTTCTAAAGCCAGATATTTGACTCCTTTGATACCCAAGTACACTTTTTCTACTTGAAGTATCAGAGAGCTGTGCTATTATATTTCTTAACTGCAACCATGGGAATTCATCCAGCAAATGTCCATGGAGTGCTTCATATAGACCCAAAATTAAGTAGTTCTGTAAAGATCCTCCTGTCAAATTGTCTTATTTTACAGTGGAATTAACAGAATCCTGGTTTAAAAAAAAAACCTAGGACACCTGATTTCCAATCCCTTAAATAATTATCAATCCAGGCAAGGTATATTAAAAATAATAAGGTGCTTGTCCTATCCTCAATGGGCTTCTATTTTTAGAGAAAAAGAGGAACTCCAACAGGTAAAGGGACAGTAAAAATACATTTTGCTTAGGTATATCACAAGCACAGAAAAGTATTATCTTAAATGACTGATTAGATGGATGGATGAACTGACTGATCACAGAGTATGTTACAGTGGATACTTACAAGAATCTTCCTTTATATTTTTATGAACATTAACCAATAACTACAATACTGCACTCATCTAGACATTAAGTTAATGAAAAGAGGGGACAGTTCCCATAATTTGTTATCACAGCAGATGTGTGCCTCATACTGTAGTTATAACCTGGAAATGTCTGTCCTTGTTATTCATGGATTAAGTATTCGCTAATTCACAAAATGCTATGTGAAATCCCCACACCAGTACTTATGGCACTTGCACAGTCAGTGTCAAACCTATGCAGAAAGAGAAGCAAAACCCTTGAATTGCTGGACACAAGTTCCTGAGTTCCCAGCCCACACCAAACAAGGCAAATCCCCTGCCTTCTTGCAACTCTCATGCCATAAATGGGTGTCCTTTGCATGGCTCAGTTACTGGCCTGGGTTCTGCCATTCTGTGTTTTTCTGTGTGTAAAAAGTCCCCAAGCATGAGGCTAAACTTTTGTCTTATGTTTCTAAGTGTCTTATGGGGAAAAATATGCAAATAAGCTTTATTCCAACACAAATTATAGCGTTATTATCTGTAAATGACTAAATAAATCATAAATAAATTAATGCAAGTTAAGTTGGTTGTTTTTCAACAGAAATGCAAAACTTCTATATTGATTTGATGACAACGTTATGGCAAGGGGTTTTCAGAAACTTAACTCTGTATTCCATAGGAAAAAAGTTTCAGTATTCACAGAGTCAGTATCTGTTGTGCCTTTGTGTAGCATAGCTACTGTGAATGTTGAAAACATCTGCATAGAAGAAGGCAGAATGGAAAAAAGGGAGGGAGGGCCGGGGGAAGGTGACTCCAGATTCCCGGACACTTCGGTCCAGCTACGAAATATCAGCTTCATCCACCTTCTTTCTATTTATTTTGTATTTTTATTTTTATTATTTTTAAAAAGTGGGTGAAGCCCTTTTTATTTTTAGTTGAAAAATGATAATTACATATTCACCCTCTGAGGAAATATATCCAGAGGTCAACCTCAGCTTTTTATTTGTAATTCTACAGGAACTAAACAAAGAAGAGAAACCAGATTTTTCTCAGGGCCAGAGACCACAGGTCACTGTCAAGGCTCCACCTGATTTATAATTCTGATTTACATCGAGGGCCCTTCGCAAGCCACACATCAGGCATGGGATAACTGGACATTCTCGAGAGTGAAAATATCATGCTGGAGAGATTGCTGACACATCTTGTCCATAGATGACATATATTTTTCTGAGTGTGGATTAGATCGCTTTAGCCACTAATGTGGTAGTAAATAATACATCTATTATGCTAAAGTGGCAATGACTAGATTTGTTTCTTTTGTTTCCACCAAGCTTTGATAGAAGATAAGTCAATAATTATCGCATATGGGGAAAAGATGGATCACTCACTCAGAGTGGTATCAGGGAGGATTCAGTTTGATGGTACAAAATAGGGTCCCCAGAGAGTTTTTCTTTTTTTTTTTGAGTTTTTTTTTTTCCTTTAGATAAAACCATTTAGAAATAGGCAGACCGTACTGGTACAGAAACACACCCCAAAAGGTTAGACTTAAGCTACTTTGTATCAAGTGACTTCCCTTCTCAAAATGGTGTCATGGTCACAAAGTAGCCACTGGAACTCCACTGACTATCTCTGCATTACAGGACAGAGGAAGCAAAAGGTGCCTGCTGACAGCCTTACCTCCTGGCTAAATCCGTCCTCTCTAAACCACTCCACTGCAGGCTTTGTGGAATAACTTTCCCTTAGGTCTCAGCGATCATTCACTTGCAAGGGAATCTAAGGGATGTTTATTGTTTAGATAGATAGATAGATAGATAGATAGATATAGATATAGATAGATATAGATATATAGATATATAACTGTGGTATATCACTGTCTCATACAGGATATTGAAAAGGCAATAGATCTTTATTCCAATAAATATTGTCATTTGATCTCTCCTTTAAATGCATAAACTGATATAAGGAGGTATATAAACCTGATTCATTTCCATTGCAGTCTATATCTTTTTGGTAAGATACATTTGATTAGGATACCGAGGGTTGGTAATAACTTAGACAACTAAGTATTCCTCATGTGAGTGAGTCTTTTGGGCGGCTTATTCTTGTTTGTACCTCCCTCAAAGGCAAACTTCAAAGCAGGGATTTACTGAAGATTTCATGAAGAGATTGGAGCAAAAATAGTGGCTATACTGTTTAGTCAGCTTCAGGCTGCTATAACAAAATACCACAGACTTTGTGACTTATCTGACAGAGGCCTCCAGATTCAGTGTTTGCAGAGGGAGTTCTTCGTGGGCTGCGGAGACCAACCTCAACACGGACTCACACAGCCCTTGCTTAGTATGCAGGTGTGGAGATGGAGCAAGAGTTCACCCTCTTTCTGCAAAGATATTAATCCACCTCATGATTTATTGTAAACCTGGGTCCCTTCCCAGGACCTCATGTATTTATTAGTCAGACAGAGAATGAGAAAGGAAGATCAATGAACCAAAGAGTTGGCTCTTTGGAAGGATGGGAAAGAGATCTTGGGATAAGGGAGACAAGAAGGAAAGGAGAGGAAGAAGGAAAAAGCATCAGAATATAATGCATATATTTGCCAACTGCCTCACAATGAATGAACTTACTATATAATGCAAAAATATACCTTCAAAAAGAGAAGGAGAAAACTTAGTGCAAAATCTTCTACTGTTCATCAATATACAGTTATTTAGTTTATAAGGCATGTTTGTTACACATTATTTTGTGGTATCAATGAATAAACCCTAAGAATAACAAGATGAAATTTTATGGCTTTTTCAGTAAATTCATCCACTCATACAACACTTTATTTATTTGTTTGCCTGTTTATAAGTTCACTGTGTGTCCACTGTGTGTAACACTGTGATGATGATTAGTAGAGACATGGCTGAGCAAGTCACAGCCCTGCTCTAAAAGTTTTCACAGGGTAGTCAGAAAATTTGGCATATAAACAGAGAAAGAGCTGCACTTGCTGCTATGACCTGATCAGTTAAGGTGGGGTCTCAAGGATAAAAGTATTGAGATTATCCTACATAAGATAGAGCATGCAGGGAAGCCTTCATGGAAGAATATTCTTTGTCTTAGGAGATGTCAGCTTTTCACCAGGCAGGTAGTGGATAAAGGACATTCTTAACCAAGAAAACAGAATGAACAAAGGCACAAAAAGAAACCAGAACTATCTGGGAACCAAAAGTAGCACATATGTCAGAATTTTAATATGCAAGCCTGGGAAGAGAGGAAGAGTTGGAGGAGAAGAGACTGAAGAGGTCAATAAGAACAGCCCGTGGCTAATCCATAAGTGCTTAAAGGAAGGCACTAAAATGTATTACGAAGGAAAATGCCATCGTCCGATCTTCATTTTACAAAACTCACTTCAGATCCAGCAGGACAAATGGAGTTAAGTGGGAAAAGATGGGGTCAGCGCGACCAATTAGGGAATTGGAGTCATTCAAGAGAGATGACAATGGCAGTGTGAGGGGGTAGAGAGGAAGTACACATTAGATACATTAAAGATGTGGGATTTGTGGAGCTCCACTGTTGATTAGATGTGGGAAGATGATGGACCAGATGGTCAGGGTAGGCCATACATTTATGACCTGAATTACTGAGTGTGTCATGTTGCCATTATTCTATATTGGGATGTTAAAAAAAAAAAGTGGTCTCAGTGAAGACATTAAACCAAAGTGTGGACATCTTGACCTTGAAATGTCCAGGTAGGTGTGTGCCCCTTAACTTATTGCTCTACATCAAGTCAAGTAAGAGATTGGGTCAGAAGTACAGATTAGTGTCTCCTCAACAAATACATGGCTATGAAAAACATTGACTAAGGACAGCTTGATTGGGAAAGTATATGAAGCAAAAAATGAAGAAGACAGAGGTCAGAACTCTCTTCCTTCTGAAAAAAGAAATATTGATTATGTAGAGTAAATACATCCCACAAAAACCCTAGGATGAAATGAGCCCAGAGAAAGGGGGAGCATAAATGCAGTCCCAGAAGTCGAGGAGGAAGAGACATGTTATCCAGACAGATAAGGTAAGGTTAAAAAAGGTAGAAAAAAAGAAAGACCATGGGGCTTGGAAATTCATTACTTTCACAGAATGACTTCACTTTTAAAATGGGGACAAACTCTGATTTTATCAAGCTGAAGGATGAGCACGAGGATTTCAAGTCAAGAGACAGCAAGAGCAAACTGTGATGCTCAGGAATACAGCTATGAAGTGTGTGGGGGGAGCGGTCCTTGATGTAAACAGGGACACAAAGTAGCACTGCTGCTGCTGCTGCTGTTCGTGCTGCAGCAGTGGTGTCTGCTGCTGCTTTGATTATAGGAGACTTACACATTCACACTGGCTGTGGGGAAGGTGCCAGTAGAAAAGGACACATAAAGTCAGGTTTTGGCTTTACCACCCAAGGAAGATAAAAGGGATCAAGAGATCCATGTCATCTTAAATGTAAAGAGAATTATACTTGATTAGTCTTTAATGATTGCCATAAACTCTATTGCTTAAACAACATAAAATTATTCTTGCAAAATTGTAGAGGCTAGATATATCAAACAATGTCTTGGCAAGGCATACCCTGTCTGTAGACTCTGGTGGTTGTTGGCAATTGCAAGCATCCCTTGGCTGGTGGCAACATCACTCCAGTTTCTATCTCCAGCTTCACAAGCCCATTCTCCGCCATGTATGTTTCTGCTTCTGTCTGTAGCCCTCCAAGGACAACAGTTCTGCTAGTCAGCTTTACATCATTACAGCAAATGCCTGAGATAATTCACTTAGAAACAGAAAAGGTTTATTTTGGCTCATGGTTTCAGAGGTTGTGACTCAGTGTTTGATTGCTTGGGCCCACTGTTTGGGGAATCTCATGAGGCAGCACAGAATGGCAAGAGACTGGGTCAGAAAAACACCACTCACCTCATGACCAGATAGCCAAGAAGAAAGTGAGGAGATGTGCAGCTACCCATAATCTCCTTCAAAAGCACGTCTACAATGACAGGAAGATTCTCCCTTGGCTCCATGTCTTAAAGTTTCTGACACCTCTCAATTACACCATGCACCAAACTCAGGTCAAAATGGATCACAGACCTCAACATTAAAACAGAAACTCTAAATCTATTGGAAGAGAAAGTAGGTAAAAATCTTGAAGACATAGGAGTAGGCAGAGAGTTCATGAACAAAAATGAAACTGCAAGGGAAACACTTCAAAGAATCAATAATTGGGACCTCATCCTACCGAAAAGTTTTTGTACATCTAAAGAAATCACCAGCAAAGTAAAAAGAAAACCCACAAACTGGGAAAAAATCCTAGCTCGCTGTCCCTCAGACAAAGGACTGCTATCTAGAACATACAAAGAATTAAAAAACATGTACCTGTCCAAATTCAAAGACCCAATACTGAAATGGGAAGCTGAGATGAATACACACTTCTCAGATAAAGAAATACAAATGGCAAATAAATATATGAGAAAATGTTCCACATCCTTAGTCATTCGAGAAATGCAAATAAAAACAACATCGAGATTTCATCTCACCCCAGTAAGACTGGCCAGTATGAAAAAAATCACCCAATAACAAATGCTGGCGAGGCTGTGGAGAAATAGGGACTCTATTACACTGCTGGTGGGAATGCAGACTAGTGCAACCACTGTGGAGAGCAGTTTGGAGATTTCTCTGCAAACTAGGTCTAGAGGTTCCATTCAAACCAGCTATTCCTTTTCTGGGTATTTTCCCAGAAGATCTGAAAACATCATATCACTCTGATATATGTGCACCCATGTTTATAGCAGCGCAATTTGTAATAGCTAAAATGTGGAAGCAACCCAAATGTCCATCCACAGAAGACTGGATTAAAAAACTGTGGTATTTTTATATAATGGAATATTATTCAGCTATAAAGAATGACAGTTTGGGGGACTTTGTAGGCAAGTGGTCAAAACTGGAGTCCATACTCATAAGTGAAATTAATCAGTGGTACATGAGCAGGCAATGTATTGTATCACTGGTGTAACAACCTGAGGGTGGGAATATAAACTAAGAGACATGAAGGAAATCTGTTCAAAAGCAAAGAACAGATGGGACGAGGGAAAGGAGAAAAGAAAGAGGCAAAAATGTATGTATGTATATATGTATATACATATATGCAGGAAGGCTAACATGGTTCTACTATTGTATTATATCACTTAATGCTAAGGAATAGTTGATGACAGGTTATTCGATCAATCTTGTATGTCTGTATGTGTTATCCTGAGCACGCATTTTGAAGATATCAATTTGCAAAGCAGCAACTACTGTTGGCTTTCTGATGCTTTGTCTATAATTCAATTCTGATCTTACTGTTATTGTACTACTTTGTGCCTCTTTGTTAATGCTTTCTGGTTTCTTTTTTTTTTTCCTGTTGTTGAGATGATTAATTGTTTGACCAATTTCACATGTCTATATCTGTGTTCATGAATATACACTTCGAAGATATCAATAGGTAAAGCAACAAC
>PVLD010000434.1:0-236200 GCA_004027595.1 Dinomys branickii | reverse complement strand
TATTTCTTATGCTACTTTGTGTCTGTTTGTTAATATGTTTTTGTGCTTTTACTTTTAAAATAAAAAAAAAAAACAATACTTGAAGAAAAAAAAAATGTTGCACCACCTGGTGGATCTTGATGTTAGAAACCTCACCGTTTGGGAAACATTCAAACTGCAATATAAAGTACCCATCTTTGCCATTATTGGTGGACACTCTAATCCACCAATACTTCATTTTATTTACATTGGTAAATACCTTGTTTCCAAGTAAAATTACATTCATAGATACCTGGGGTCTTGATATGGACATATTGTTTCAATCTACAGTAGCAGCAAACGTGTAAGTGCACAGGTGGAGCCACAAATGCAGAAATGAAGGTACAAAAGCCACCACAGTCTGAATCACTACAGCACTTTCAAACACATACTTACCTGCTAAGGGGCTATAGGCTACAAATCTTCATTGTATGGACAGACAAATCCTAATTATATATGTTTGTATGTCTAATAATGTATATCTACACATACTTGCAAATTTGTACAGACATACAAGTCCTAATTCGCTGTGAAAGTCAGCTCTTGGTGTGCTGTGGGAACAGAGAGGGAGCGGGAGATAACTCGGTGGAAACCAGGAAATGAAAAGAGCTTATGAGGGAGGAACGTGGGACTTTGGTCTAGGAAGATGACTAAGAGGACACCTCACAAAAAGCATGTGCAATTGGAGAATATTCTGGGCAAATAGAACAATGTGGGCCAAGGTGTTGGGCTGTATGAAGGCCAGAGATCTTCATCAACTTCCCTCGTACTCCAATCCCATTCTCTCCCTCTCTGCTAGCTGCAGAAGGAAACAGGAACCTTCCCCAGAGCGTTCCTTGTCTGGCTAGGAATCTCCTCACCTGTTATCCTGTTATCAATCCCAAAACACCTTGGGGCTAACTAAAATGAGCAGGGTGGGAACAAGGATTCAGGTTTCCAAAGCCCAGGCTGCAGGGTGGGGATGCCTGGACCCTCACAGAGATGCCTTTGTTCCTCTCAGAGTCCATCCCTCCCTCTCACACCCAGACCACGGCTTCCCTAAGCAGAGTGTTTATGCGTTGAGTGCAACACTCCGTGGACTTCAGGGTCTAATGGGGTGTGAGAGGGGGCCTGGGGTTTTTCATCTTGTTTTCAGCTGTACAAACACCCCACACTTTCCCCTTCCACTCAGGGTCTAGGCTGAGGCCTGCTGAGATCCCAAGACAGCAAGGTGTCAGCAGGGACTCCACAAGTCGAAACGGAGGGACCGGCGCCTTCCACCCTAATGCCAAACACATTCCCGTGTTTATTTTCTCAGCCCCACCTAAGCTCTCAGATAAACGTTTTGGTCCTGGGTAATATTTGAGGACTTCTCAGCAGCTTTGTTAAAAGGGAGCAGAACGAGTGCTGCCCTGGTGAAAGCAAGGAGAACCTGCTTGGCCAAAATGCAGCGAGAACAGTGGAATGAAGAGGTTCTTTCCACCACTTTCCATAGGTTTGCTTTTCTTTCTTTTTTCTTTCCCAGTCTATGTAAATTGGCATAAGGTATCTTCTCCACAATTGAGAACTTTTAGGAATTTTTTAAGCTGAGTAAAGAAGATTCCTAGAACAAAGGTAAATTCAAAGGAAAAGAGAGGCAGAGGAAAGAACACAGCACATCTGGGGCTCTCCTTAGTCATCTTTGCTGTGATGCACACTTACCATGTACTTCCCGGGATCAGATTGGAGGTAAATCATATCGTTGCCTTACTACAGACAAAACCCTAAATAGGATAACCTGGGATTTCAACCAGGCTCTCCTGCCCTAGGGTTTATGCTGGTTTGTTTGGTTTGGTTTGGTTTGTAACATGTTCTTTATCACCAGTATCAAAAAAGAAAGGAGTGAGGAAAGTAAGGAATTAGGAAAGGGAAGAAGAAAGGAAGGAAGGAAATACTAGAAAAAGGGAGGAAAGGAAGGAATATATCTACATATTTACATTCATATATGTATTTAAAAATATACAAATACACACATTTTTACATATATGCATGCACTGAGAGGGGGGTATCTTTTTATCATGAAATAACTATGGTTTTAGTCAAATACCCAAGTATCATTTCCATTTTCTGTTCAAGAATTGATATCACAATTTTTTCAAGTCACAGCTTTTCTAAACATTAATTGTGGAATGAACTATACTCAACTGGGTCCATTAGACACAAGTGCTATAGTTTCTCATCAGTACTTCATCAACTCCTATATTCCAGCATAAAATCCCAGGTAGATCCAGGCCTTTGAGGTTTTCATCCAGCTATCATAATACTCAGCCATTATTAAAGCAGATACTGTATTGAAAACCTACCCCCACATTTAATGCAGAAAGTATGTCTGCTCCTGGGTCTGTGGATGAAATGGAAGTTGGCTTATCTAGATTGTGCTGGGTTCTAAGATGTAGGATGCACCCAAGCCTACTCCATGAACCTCTCATTTTCCTTGGAAAAGTAGCTATTCTGGAAATGGTAGCCACACGAGTGAGGGAGTGAACTCAGCAGGTGCTGCTTGGAACTGTGGTGCTGACACTTCTGCTCACATCCAGAGGCTAATAAAAGTTACAGGGCTGGATTAAATAATGGGGCAGCATGACAGACAGACCCAAAGGAGACCCATTTATTGCCATTTTCTAGTATTCACATCTCTGTGTGAATAAATCCATCTCCTTGAGTGTGGGCTGGACCTATAACCTATTTCTTTTTTCTTTTTTTTAACACCAATGCACTAAGTCCCTGACTTACAAATGAGTTCCTTTTCAGAATATGTGTAAGTCTGACCAAGCGAGTCTTCACACCTTTGACACAAGCATACAATATATATCGCTTTAGGCTTCCTAGAATTTCCCTCCACATCACCACTGCTTTTCTTCTTACTTACAGACGTGCTGGGCTCTGGCTGAGCGCTGCACTACTGTGCATTACTGCACTGCAGCACACAGCAGCACAACTGAGACAATGTCAGGCAGACATACAACCTGCTTGGTGATTCGTTTGCACCTATTAATGTTCAAAATGCGAGGTCCGTCTCTATCTGTGAATGCAACTGGAATGGTTATAAATGGGGGACACTGTGGTATGTGGCAAGAGTGAGTAATAAATACACCAAATCTGTGATTCCAGTACAGTATTCAGTTTTTCTTATTTAGGAGACTCACCCTGGAGACTCTCTTTAAATGACTTGGAAGGATTCAAGGACAGTTAGGTAATTTCAAGAAATACTACTGCTGGTACAGTAGTTTCCTGCACTTCAAACTTCTCACAGCAGTCGCTACAATGAAACAAAGATTTCAAAAGCATTTCTAAATGAAACGTACAATCTTTAATCTTGTCTAATTCCTAGGAAGACAAATCTGAACAAGTGAAAAAGAGTGTCTCACTTAGGAAAGAGGTTATTTTATAAAGAAATGTCTTTATTAGTTTGAACTTAAGGCAGAGTTGTGCATGTGGCTCTGGGGAGAACTTGTCAAATTTTTCAAACCTACTTGCGTTCTTAAAATATTTGCCCACTATGTTATGAAGTTGCTTGATGCTATTTAACAATGTGAAAACAAATAGATGACATCATTTTTACAAGACCTACATTTGGGGAAGTTGAGTTAAAGAGGCTTTGTTTTATTTATCTTTATTATTAGTCATTGATGTTTATTTAAATTGCTGAACATTTTGTTCTACACTATTTTTATATAATCATTTTAGTTTATAAATTTCATGGAAATGTTAAAATTATGCTTAGAAATTGCATCAAAATTTTTTAAACTATTATGGATTTAATGAAAAGTATTACATATATAATGAAAAGTATACTATTTAACACTTCCACATGTTCATGAGGATTTATCGAAGGATAAGTAAACAATGCTTGTACAACTGTTGTCTTGTTTGTCAAATAATTTGACCAACATGTACTGACAAGTCTAGATAATTTCCCAATTTCTGAAAGTCTCCAGATTAGCTGGAGGTGCTATAAAGAAACATTATTGTACCTTTTTAAAAAGTAGCCTTCTGTTTTCCACCTGGAAGGAAATGGATCTGCCAATTACTCTGCCCAAGGAAGGACATCCATGGGGAATCACCCAAAATTTGCACACGCAAGCCTTCTCTGTTGAACCCTCTGTCTTTGCTAAACTCCTAGTCTTGCCTCCTTTCCTATGTTATTTTGTTATTCTTTGGGGTTGATCCAGATAACAGTCCCTTTGTTATTCATGATATATGTTCGCTCCAGTGGTTTCTGAAGCTGTTTTTAGTCAATTTACCTTTTAGACTGGTCTTGTCATAATGGAACACACCCCTCCCTTATCCCCCCTCCCCCCGAAAAGTGTATCAAAAAGCTCTCACTCCTACAACTGCACTCTCTCTGGAAGTTCCCATTACCAGAGCCCCTCCCAGCCAACTCCTCACCTTCCTTATACAGGCTGGAAGCAGGAAATGGGCTAACTAAAGCATACTCATCGGTAATGTCTTTGCAGCTTTTGCACAGATGATTTTCAGTTTTGAGGTCTTAACTGAAACTCAGAGTTGGGCAAAGCTGTTTTACGATTTTCTCTTCTGACATGCATCTAGGGACAAGGTACTTTCCTGTCATCATCAGTCCCATCATCCACACAAGGGGAGTAATGATAATGTTCGCCTCTCAGAGTTGTTAGGAGGATTATTGAAATAATGACGATGCTATGGGCAAAGGTGCAACGATCCCTTTACTCAGAAGTGTGGGCCCCCTCCCACCCTTGGGTTGGTACAGTGAAGGAGTTAAAGACTTAAATTGGAAGAAGCAGACAATCCCAAGTTCAAATCTCAATCTGCCATTTCATGGCTGTGTAATTCTGTGTAATTTGCCATTCTTCAGGCCATAGCTTTCTCATTTGGATAAGCACGATAGTGTGATAATCACAGTACTTTCTTCATAGGGTTATTGCGATGCTTAATTCAGAAAGTGTGCATACTTAGCCAGTGCCAACAAAAATAAGATTCTCAGCAAAAACAGTTTCTATTCACATAAATATAATAACTATTATTACCTGAATAACAGCAAGTTATATCCAATGGCATGTGTGCAGGAGTCATTAACTCTATAATAAAAGCATGTAATGGTAAAATTTTCATGTAGAAATTACCTCTTCTGAATTTTTTCATAAATTATCATGTGCCATTCAATTTCCTAGAAAAAGCAGACCCGTGAGAGGAAAAATCAACACAGTGTGATAACTACTCTATATAATAGAGGCACAAAAAGGGAGAAATGTGGTGTAAGTACAAGCAAATACAAAGGAAAGTGTTGTTTATGTGTAGAATATTTTATACTTACAATTGCCTGTTAGTCAAATAATGTCACAGCAGTCCGTTAAACCACATAGACTTCCATCTGGACATAATTGTAGTCATCAACTATCCCCACTGTTCTTCTAGAAGAGAGAAACTGCATTTGCTGGAACAGAGGAGGGAAACACTGCACAAGAATGGGAGATCAGCAACACCTTGACATATGCCTAAGATCTGAACTCACTTAAAAGTGGAAAAGGTCATTTGCAAAACAATTCCATGCACTAGGCATTTAAATTCAACAAATGATCTTTAGTATCACTTGAAATTTACCCATATGCTTTTGTAAGGAAAAAGCCATTTTAAAAATCTGGTTATGTTAACTACAATTTTAAGTGTTAACCATATGTTATACCTAGGACTTGCAAACATCTAAGTTTTTTAATATCATTAACATATTTTATTAAAACAGCACAAGCAACAATTATTTCTACATAAACAAAAATTATTCAACAAAATGTGAAAAAAGGCTTTATTATATTATCAAAAATGTACCTTCCAGTGGTGGCTTTATTGGTAAAATATTACCGCAGGAGTGGGTGGAAGGATTGGTGACAGGATACATCACTGGATTTCGTTACTGGCGAGACCAGCATACACAGGAGATCTTCACAGAGAATGGGAAGAATGGCACACTGTTGAACATAACTGTTCTTGAGTTCCCAGGAACTGTGTTGTCTTTGATCATCCCACTAGGAAGATGCCCTCTGCAACTATCTTAGAGCTGTGATAAAAAGCTATGGTAAATGTTTCTAAAAATTTTAAATGATTACAGTAAAAAATATACTTCCCCCAGCTTTTTAACACTAAAAGAATCCCCTCATTCTTCTGACTCTTCGGAGCAATTCTGGAAGCCTTGTTTTGTGAGTTGCACATTTTTTTGTGGCTGCCTCAAAGGCCTGGTTCGATTCAGATGTTTACTGACTTAGTCATTCTGACTTTGGGAAACAGCCAGAACTTACACAGTACCAGATCCTGCACGTAAGGTAATGAGGACACATTGTAATGCTGGCTTTTCCATTGGCTGGCACTTAACAGAAGCATGCACTGGATTTTTAATCACTGCTAATAACGACATTCATGAAAGAGGACTTCCAAAACTGCTACAGAAAGTGGCAGGAATAAGGGAATGAGTGTGTTCAAACTGAGGAAGAGTATTTTGAGTTAGATTAGTGGCAATATGTCTTTTACTGATACAGTTTACTTTAACTTAACATTCATTCTACATTTGTATCACATTTCACATAAACCAGCACCTTAGCACAAAGTAGAACATACAGATGTTTCTTAGCCTTGGGCACTCTTTTTAGCTCCGGTCTCTGGTCAGACTTGCAAATTCAGTTGCTCAGCACAAATTCAGAGGCACAGCACAACAGATACATGTTATATATCTTTTTATTCCTTCTTTTATTTAAAAAAAGAAAACTAACAGAACAACAACACTGAAGACAGAAACAAAAACACAGAAACAACAAAAAGGATACATGACCTCAAAATAAAATGACAGGAATTAACAGTGGTTGCTACACTATATACTGTTATCTTCAACAAAGTTGCTCAGTCCATCAGATGTAAGAATGCAAGATTGATAGAACAATCAAGGACAATATCAAGTAATAAAAAAAAGCAACACTGGAAACAATACAAAGCTTCACCATACAAGATGGTAGGAGTTCAACAGTGGTTCTTACATTGCATATTGTTGACTTCAAATCAGTCATTCTGATTATCAGTTACAAGCATGCAAAACTGGTCAAGAAAAAAGGAAATTTGAAACATTAACTCTTCCTTGAACCAGAAAAGACCAAAAAATAGCAAAACCAAGCCTGGGCAGCAAAGGTAAGGCATGAAGTAACACCATCTCTTATCTGAAATTATACTACAAAGCTACTGTGATAAAATCAGCACAATATTGGTAAAAAAAAAAACAGACCTGAAGATCAATGAACAGACTAGAAGATGCAGACAAGCCACAAACCTACTCAGCCACCTTATCTTTGACAAATGGGTCAAACAGGTTCGCTGGAAGGAAGCTATCCTCTTTAATAAATGGCGCTGGAGAATTGGCTTTCCACATGCTGAAGAGAAAACTACACCCATGCCTATCACCATGCATCAAAATAAAGTAAAAATGGCTTGAAGATCTAAATATTAAAAAAGAAATACTAGCTCTACTGGAAGAAAAAGTAGATGGAAGTCCTTAAGACATAGGGGTAGGCAGAGAGTTCATGAACAAAAGCCAAACTGCATGGGAAACACTTCAAAGAATCAATAAATGAGATCTCATCTTATTGAAAAGTTTTTGCACATCAAAAGCAATCACCAACAGGGTGAAAACAAAACCCATGGGTTGGGAAAAAGTTTAAGCCAACTGTCCCTCAGACAAAGGACTCCTGTCAAAAAAAACATAGAAAGGATTAAAAAAATCAGGCCCCTAAAATTCAAAGACCCAATACAAAAATGGACACCTGAGATGAATACACTTCTCTGATAAAGAAATACATATGGCAAATAAATACATGAAAAAATGTTCAACATCATTAGTCATTTCAAATTAAAACACTGAGATTCCCAAAAAGAGTGGCTATCATCAATAAATCAACCATTAACAAATGCTGGAAGGGCTATGGGTAAAAGGAACTCTTCTCCACTGTTGGTGGGAGTGTAGACTGATGCAACCAGTGAGGAAATCAGTCTGGAGATTCCTCAGTAAGCTAGCATTGGAGGTCCCATTCAACCCAGCTATTCTTCACCTGGGTATTTTTCCAGAAGAACTGAAAACATCATACCACATTGATATATGTGTACCCATGTTTATAGCAGCACAATTTGTAATAGCTTAGTCTTGGAAACAACCCAAATGTCCATCAACTGAAGAATGCATGAAAAAGATGCAATATTTTTATACAATGGAGTATTACTCAGCTATAAAGAAAGAAGGAGACTTTTATAGGTAAATGGATACAACTAGAGATCATACTAATAAGTGAAATAAATCAGACTCACATGTATAAACATTGTATTGCCTCCCTACTATAATAAGAACCTGAAAGAGTAAATAAAATCTGAGGGTTGTAACAGGTATCATGAAAGGGAAAGAAACTGTTCAAATAGAAAGGAGGGGCTGGGGGTATAGCTCAGTGGCATAAGCGCTTGCCTGGCAAGCGCAAGGTCATGAGTTCGATCCCTGGTACCGGAAAAAAAAAAAAATCCCCAGTACAAATAGAAAGGAGCAACTTGGATGATGGAGGGGGAGAGGCAAAAGAAAGAAGAGAAAAAATTATGTATACACAACGTAGCTAAGATAATTGTACTGCTATTTTCTATTGGTTTATTGACAGGGATAATTACTGTGTAATTGATGAATTTTACATGCCTATATCTGGTCATGTGAGCAACCACTTGGAAAACAACATTATGTAGTATAACAGATATCTTTAATATCCTATCACCATGTTTTGAAATTCTGTACAGTTTTTATTGTTTTTATGCTGTTTTGGTTATGTTTTTCTTTATTATTTTGGTTTCTTTTCCCTTTAAAAGGAAAACTAAATTATTATATGTATTTCTTAAAGAGAAACTTACAATAAAATAAGTACATTGTGCACGCATGATTCTTAATTTTGAACCCATGAGAATTTCTATGAAAATCTAATGCCTATAATTCAGAATCATTTTTATTTTACTATTACACAGATTTTAAGTATTGTTTTATGACTACACTTTTTCCTTTTTAGGAAAAATAAAAACTCTTTGGATCAAAAAATGTCATATTTAAGCACTGCTGAAATGAAACCCAATCTGTTAAGCTCAACAGAAACTAATATTCAAATACGTTATAAACTTGGTGAATTATATAATCTATGTTAACCAACATATTAAGCATGGAAGAGTGTAAAAATGATTTAAGGGATGTAAAATAAGCCTTTAAAAGACTATAAAGGTAGCAAAAATTATAATTCCTCCAGAAAATACAAGTACTTATTTTCTATAAACAGGAAGATCATGCATCGTATAGATGTGACAGGACATACATTTGATTACTTCACTATATAAAATAATTTTTCATTTAAAAAATTTTTTTCTTTCAAAATAAATATTCACTTTTAGCTTTTGTTCAATCTCTATAATATTGAGATTGGCACTACTAATACGAAGGAAATAAACCATATGCACCTCAACCCAGTAACTTGAGCTATGGGTCTTAGAAACATAGCAAAATGCAACCTTCCAATGTCTGTTCCACAGAGGATAATTAGTGCAACTCCTTCCTCTTAGTTCAGAGATAAGCAGGCTTAAGACATGCTGGCTGATACAAACAGAACCTTACTGGGGGCGCTGCTGAGAGATATGCTTTCTGGCTTTTGTGAATTTCAGCTAAATTTACTGCCACTAAAAGTCATGGAGGAGGAAACTCAGCTCAGTGTGCTACTGGTAGGCACATTCTACTCGTGGGGGAACTGCCTTAGGATGGAGCTAGCTGACGCCAGCGATGGTGACACAGCTATTGGAAACACCTAACTAAAATTTCATCTCATCTCTGGATTTCTTCTCCTTTGAATTATGAGTCCATAAAAATGTTAAAGTCCATTTCAGTTTAGATGTATATTACATGCTGCTCAAAACATCCCAAAGGATAGCATTTTTCCTTTCATCCTATTTCTACATCAAAACATGAAATATAAAGGGCTGCCACGTTTCCCTCCTTTCCTAGAAAATATAGAGAATTGTGTCCTGTTCTTTGCCTTCTTTTACCTCTATGCCTAACAAAAGCAATGATTGACTATCTGGATGGTCTGGTAGGTGTGAAGGTCAGGCCCAAAAAGTTCTACTGGCCTGATGGAGGGGATGCTCAGGCCTCTGTTCCTCAAGTTTCTGCATGATATGGTTCAGGTGACTGTCAGCAGTCCCTAGAGACAGCTCCAAAATGTTTAAGAATAAGAAGTAGGAGAAAATATCAAAAGCTCACAAATTGTAGCTAAGTTTTACCAATCATAAAGCAAGCAAAACTTCTGCTATTGAGTTCTATGTATGAGAGTACAGCTATACATTCTTTAAAACAAAAACCAAAGATTACACCTTTGAATCTCAGCAAGACTGTTTGTATCTGGTTATGAGGTAAATAGGATGCTTCTCTAAATAACAATAATGAATTTCATTGGATACCTTTTTATAGTAGGAACTGCACTGAGTACATTATGCCTGCTGCTTTTAATCTTCAAAAATCTATAGGGAAAGTTAAAAAGAAAACTGATGAGTTAAACTTCAAAGATTGAGTAATTTGTTGATAAAGGTCAAAGCTCAGAATACAATCAGTATCTACTTAGTTCTAAGACCATTTCATTCTCATTCTGATACAAAGGGTGTTGCACACTTTCTAGATTGTCCATGGGTTTACTTCAATCTCCTTACTTGCTACAGGAAGAAGAAACACCTTTTGCATGAAACAGGTTGAATGATTCTTTATCACAATATATCCAACGCCCATCCAGTACACACTTTCTTTGAGAAAAAGCTATAAAGTCTGTTCTCTATATAACAGGTCTCTGTTCTTACAATGATATTATAATTTTCTTATTAAAATAGGGAAAACTTAATGTAATACTAGCTATAGTATTGGTAATATAGGGCTAATTATTTTGTTATAACACAGTAAGAAAATCTCAAAATGAGAGAAAGAAAATTCCATGGGGAACTCTGCTGTAAGCTTGCCATGAAGGGTGTAATAAAGACTGTAGATCCAGGCATAAGAAAATAGGTCTTCTAGTGCCCAAAAGCAGTCCTTGCAAGCAATAGTACTGTGGGAATACAATTCCAGGGATTCTCAGGTTCTTCATGTATCTGACAAGCTTATCCTCTACAAGGATTAGGATTTGTAGTCAAAGGGGCAATGTATGAAGCTCCAATTTACTGACCATTACATTGGGACTGCTGGAGATCTCATATCTTTTCAATTCCTTCCTCTGGAATATCATGATTATGTGGGACTATGATCCTACTTTAGAAAACTGCCATGAGGACTTAGTTTATCTGAGTGAATTTGTGGTATGTGAAGTTTTACTGCAACAAAACTGTTAAAAGATTATAAGAAAAAAGAAAACAGGGAAACTTCAGCTTTAAATTTTGTATCCATGATTTCCATTTTTGTTGTATGAAGGGATGGCCAAAATGATCCTTAGGTGTAATTTGGTTTACCCTTGCACTCATCTTTCCAGTAAGATTTCATCCCATCTCCTACACAAAATAAGTGCGATGATTGACTTTCACATTGACATGTATCTAATTAAAAATATTACTTTAAAACAACTTGGGAATGCCCAATTTCCCACTAATTGCATTTTATTTTTGGTAAATATTGAAAAATTTGGTGATAAAGGTTTGAAATGGGAATCTACCCAACTCCACTGGCTTAGAGGCCTGTGCAAAATTTTAATATGACCTTAAAGAAGTACTTTATGTTCTAAGAAGTTTAGGGAAGAAAAATTGAGCAAGAATTTGTGTTTTATATAATATGGATCTTTTTGTAAAACTAGAAGGAAACACATTCAATATGGCTTTTGGGGGAAAAGGAGTCACTATGACTGAATAGAAATAGCTACTTGTAGTCACACAATCTCTTACTATACCATTTCTGTCCATTTCTTCTCACACCTCTAAAACTATTTGAAGAACAAAATTAGATTTTATGCTATTTAACTTTTATGCTATTTAATTTATGTACTTACTGATTTCACAACTTCAGTTGATACCTTTTATTATAATTAATGGTTCTTTTTATTTGAAAGTTTAATACTAATTTGTCTGATTCTTATATTGGCATCTTTCCTTTTTAATTTTAAGTGAACACAAAATCTTCCTTCATTTTAAATTTTCTTTTGAATCATGTTGATCATATGTATTTTTCTAAGCAAGTACTATCTGATTTTATTTTTAGTCCTTTCTGGAAATTAATACCCATTCATGTGAAAAGTTGGGTCAATAAATTGCTTATTATGATGATATTTGTGAGAAAGCTAGGTATCATTTTACATACTGCTATTAATGCTTGCTTGAGGATCTTTTCTACAGTGTGTAAATGAAAATTATACTTTTCATATGACTTGCAGTTTTATTTTTACTCTGTTGTGAAAGGTGAAATAGATATAGGCAAGATAAACAAACATGGAAAATTTATTTCATTTTCTTTTAGATTTAAAATCTCTTAAAAATTTATAGGATGTATGGGGATTTGCTGGGGACATGCACCAAATGTATTTATTGCCAATTTCTGGTCTTTTGAGAATAAAATGCAAATAATCAGAATTTTCCATGAAAATATAGACACTCTTAAAAGAGTCATTTTATTCATGTTTATTTCATAGTAATCTGTTATCAGTTTATTTTACAATAGTTTACATAGAGCTCTGGGGTGACCACTCACTGCATTTTAATTCTTGGCTTTCAGCAAAGTTTACCTAAGATTTTCCTACCTCAGTTTTTCAATTAATAAAAGAGGCAATGGCATAAGTAATTTAGATGAATCAAAAAATTTTTAATAATCAATGCTTTGAGGTTTATGAAGTGAATGTCTTCTGTAGGACAGAAGAAAGAAAATATTTTTCAAAACAGACCACCCAAAAACAATTGTGAGCCATAAATAAATACACATAGCCCTTATATAAATGGTTGCTGAAGAAAAGATGATAAGCAGATTGTGCGGGCAGCAACTATGGGTTTTCACCCAACTCCCTCTGCCTGTTCCTTCCATGTTGTGGAGGCAATCATATGCCGAGCATGGGCACGCAGGATGGGGCTACATTTCCAGCCTCGCCGCAGCCACCATGCGAAAGAGACCTGCAAACAAAGAGTCTCTCGTTTGAAAACATAAAAGTACAATAGGATCTTTTCCCTTCATCTGTTTCATGTCTGTCACATACGCTCCACAATTTCAGTCTCTTGCAGTCAACTATGGTCCAAAAATAGTAAACAAAAACGTTCAGAAGTAAACAGTTGGTAAGGGTTCCATTCTACACTATTCGGATTAGTGTGATAAATCATATCCTTGTGCTGTGTGTTGCTCATACTATGAATCATTCCTTTGTTGGTAGATTCATACTGCACACAATACCCGCCGATGATCATTTAGGAACTCCCTCAGTTTATCATATCATCACAGGGGTACAAGGCAATAAGCTATTCTGAGACAGAGAACAACTAAAGGAGAAGCACTTGGGGTAGTGACTGCTGATAATTATCAGACATTCTTATTCTTGTCCATTTGAGAGGATAAACTTCTGCTTCATATCATGTTTATTTCCACAGGCAAATTTATTTTTAACCACAACATCGTGTATGTATCAGTGGCTCACATAAATACAAGCTTTCATTAATGTGCTTCTAAACTCAAGGAATTGTTTTCTCCAGTTTATGAATACTGTAGGAAACTATTGGAGAGACCATAGTCACCTAACTATTGGAAAAGAAAGGACAAACAATCGTCTTTAATATTTACACAGTTCTATTGCTATGGAGATAAAAATTTGTCATGTTTCTTTTTATTTATCCTAAGAAATTGGGTTGTTGTTGGTCCCTTTCCAAGTCACAGGTTACTTTCTGCATTGTCAAGTGCACATGCATATATATATGCACATACACATAGACAAACATGCTTACACACATACATGTGTGCTTACACAAATAAAAACAATCTACAGATATTGTTGCAACATTGCTCTTTGATTTTTATAGTTGTAAAGAAATTAAAAGTAATAAATTGTGACAAAAAGCTGGTCACAGATATAGTTTCCTTTCGTGAATAATCTGGGGTTCTAATTTCTAAGGATACAGAGATGCTATTTTAAAATACTTTAAAAATTCAGTAATATATGTTTTAATTTGTAATAAATATATAGTTTCAGTAACAAACAAAATCATGAAGTCCTTTTTTTTTCTTTCTGGAATTATGTACTTATGACTTCAGCTCTGTGCCCTAGATCAATTTGTCTTCTTTCTCTCCGTCTCCCCATGGTGGCATCGTAGCTGTTCCACACCTAGGCTACAGTAACTGAGCTTTGAAAGAATGAACAAATGCAAGGGTTTCATGGGGTCTCAGGGCTAGTGTTCACTCTATTACACTGAAAAGGAAACCGAAGCTTGAGATGTGCAGTCTTACCTAAAGCATTCAGTTACTTAGCTGCAGGAACAAGTCCAAGAGTTCAGGTTTCACAAACCCCAACCCACACTATGTCTGAAATTTTCAGAGTGGCAGCCTTTATTTTCTTCTCCCACTTTCTGTAAGTGGTGATGAATGATGAAAGAGGGGTGGGGGAAGACACAGTTCAAACTGCTGGTGATGAAAATAAATTAGTCGGAGGCATCCTGAAGGCCCAGGAACTCTCGTCCTCCCGCAGCAGCAGGCACATGTTTATCCTGGCACACTTTGACTCTGAATATAAACAAGCACAGAAGTTGGGATTTCATTACTTTAAGTATTTGTATTGGGGAGTTTTGTATGTGTCAGTGGTGTGTAGGGAGAGTGAAAGATTAAAAAGAAACTTCTTGTTGTATTTTGAAAAGTTCTATATTTCTTCAGAATAGTTTATTTTTGGTCCCTTTCTCAGCATGCAATCCTGACAATTTGTAGAGAGAAAAATCTCTAATAGACAAGACTCCTTTGACATAAATTCTTATGCACATAGAAAATCTGATGCTGACTGCCTCCATGTGGATCTTGGTTTCACTCCGTCATAGCTGTGTCAATTTGGCAAGTGTTTTAGGGCCCATTTTTCTCATGTAAAAATATATGGCTGAAAATTTCCAAAACACAATGGTGCTTCCTTCTTCAGGGTGTCAATATGCTCAAAAGTGCTAAACAAGATAATATATGCAAAGCATCTACAGAAAACATTTCCCAGTTCACTTCGAACATGATATCCGTTAACTGTGTGGAACAAAGCTATCTTGGAACTCAGTATCTTAAATCAAGAGGAACCCAAATGTAATATTCCGCTTAGGTGGAAAATAAAACAATAGTGACCAAGAGCTGATGGCAGAAGAGTGAATGCAGAGATATTGAAAAGGCCACAAAATTCCATCTAGATAGATTGCATAAATTTAAAATATCTATTGCACAACAAAGGAACTACATCTAACAATATATTGCATTCTTTTAAAGTTCAGAATGGGTGCAAAATGGGCTCACAACAGGTATGGTGTGAGCATATGAAGTAACACATGTGTTAATTGCCTAGATTTAATCACTGTGCAATTGTATGACTTAAAGCATCATGCTGCACATGGTAAATGGATATGATTTTATCATTCCATTTAAAAATAAATATCTTTCTGGAAAAGAAAGAATAGGCATTTCTGATTGCAGTCTAGTAGTGTATAGGAAGGCAGTATGTTGCCTTATCTGAGCTTAGCTGTGTAACTCTTGCTCTTTACTGGACATATGGTATGTGAAGGTTGGATTGAGGCTTTCAGTAGGGTACCCTGGCTGAGCAACTTACACAGAGACAGCCTGCCCACAAGTTCTCCATCCCCCTCCAGTACAAGCCAGTGAACAGTGCACCTCTCAAGGAAGGAGCACAAAAGCAAATGTTTATCAAAGGCAAACAAACGTCACAACTTTGCTTCATTCTGCCAACATCCGCTAGGAAGTTAGTCTAATGCTATGAGGGGAACAGATGCACCCCTTGGCTTACTTTTCTTAGTATGTGTTGCCTTAGTTCCTTTTCTTTCATTGCTGAGACAAAATACCCATGCCCAAAATGAAGGAAGGTAGGATTTATTTAGCTTGCAGTTTGTGAAGGTTTCAGTCCATAATCACTTGGCTCCAAGGCGGGGTGGCATGGCTGAGGGGCAACAGCAGAAGACAGCAAAAGCAGCAACAACCAAATAAAGACAGAGAGCAAGCCTCTTTTTCTCCCTCATATTTTAAGCAGACTATCTTAGGGTGGGTCCTCTACACCCTACACCATAGGATGTAGAATTGCTGAGTCATTAATTAAGCTTCTAAACTTCTCAAGTTGACACACTGTATCAACCCTTACATTTGTACTACACGGGAACAGGAAAATGGCATGGGGTAGGTTAGTAATACAATCTACTACAAACACTCTGCTGTACAATACTAAGTAATATAAAACTCTATCTTTTCCAAACCTTTACACAGAAAGTACTTTCTATCTCCCTAAGCTATTGAATGCACAGAGTACTTGCTCAAACTCTTTCAAATGTAAATCAGCCAATGTTTCTTTAGCATGTGTAGCATTGAAGGACTGTACCACCCCAGCTTGAAACAGAGAGCTGCACATAACAAGACACATCATCTTGGCAGCAGGTACCTTCCTTCCTTCAGCTCATTCTCCTTTCAGAGGTCATGCCTAGCATTGCTTATCCTCTGGAGTACACACAGATTCTACAGCATTTTCCTCTCTCTGTTTGCTAAGTATTTTTGTTCATTTGTCTGTAAGTACATGGGAGTGTTCTTCCAGCTAGCCTAGCCAGTGGGTTTTAAAGTATTTTCATTTTTAGCTTAATTTCTATTCATTTCTTTCTATAGGTTCTGTTTTTCTGAAAGTTTCTGTGAAATTTTCTAATTATTTATGAAGGATAGACTTTACTTTAATTCTTCAAGCACTTCTTTTCTCTTTAAGGTATTTTTAATATCCTTAAATCTTCACTATATATAACATGTATGTATGCTTCATGCTACTTTCTGTTGACTTTCTTCTCTAATATGAATCAATTTGTGTTTTTCTGATGTATTATATTTTGTTTCTGTGAATCTCTATGGTTTGGCTTTCAAACCATACAGTTCCAATAAAGTGGTGTATCAGTTTTATATTTTTTCATATTGCTTTGATGATTACTTTGTTGTTGTTGTTGTTCCAGTAACCATTTACCTTCATTGAAATGCAACTGAAATAAATGTCTTCCGTGTTATGTAGCAAACCAAACCCCTGTACCCCTTCCAGCACCCAGCTGCTGTTATTTTAGCCCGCTCCCTGTGAGGCCTCCTCTTTATGTTTATTATTTACCAAGTCATCAGCAAAGATCTCAGTAGCGCTTCTACCCATGTGTTTTAGTTTATTGTCTCTCACTCTCCTTCATTGTAAAAACTCCTCCACTAATTTCCAGCTTTTCAGTTTCCTTTATCTATCCTCTGCCACCCTCAAGCCAGGCAAGCTTCAGATTTTCACCATTCATGTTTGGAGAATGCTTTCTTTCCATAATCATCACACCCAGGGTTTTGATCCAGTATAGCTCTACTTTTAAATGATAGATTCTTTCTTTGATTTGCTTACATTTTCTTTGAATCCTCTGCATGCCCCTAGTCAGGCAAGGATTTGCGCATAGGCTGATTTTAGGTCAATTCTCTGTCGGGGTAAAATTTTTATTTTTGACACATGGAGTTACTCAGGCCATGATTTTCTGCAGCATAGTCACGAGGAGTGTCTTGAAGCAGCAAAGCCACACACTTGCACACATTGCCATTTCCAGTTCGAATTTTTAAATCAGGAGCTCTCTTTTGTCTTCTGTCTCCTTTGGGATACTTTCAAGTACCTTTAGGTGTTTTTAATGCCATATCTACAGTTTATGCAAGTCCTCGGCAGAGAGGTCCTGTAAGGACTTTACCCCGCTGAGCACTGGATAATGACGGCCATGTTGTCAGACTCCCCAGAGCGCTGTAAAGAAGATAAAAGCAAATGTGAGAGAGAAGAACATGGGTTCATGTGTCAAAGCAACCAGTTAATTGTGGGAAGTGCTCACAGGGTTGATAAATGCGAATCATGGTGCAGTGGAATGGAAGCGGTCTCTGAGACGCTGGCATTTTTAAAATATGGCCTCGAAATAACTCTTGGAAAAATTTAGATAACCAAGAAAGACATAAAACCATGCTGTCAATGTTGAAGAAGAAGTAACAGGCTTCAGGGTCTGCACATGAAATGGTGGCTTCATAATTGAATTCCATGAAATGCAGGACATTTAAGACATATTTCAAGAAAAGCATGAGAGTTAGTGCGCCCAGAAGCCTAGTGAGCCACTGAGGACAGTTTGAATAACACTTCTTGTGTCTGAAATCTTACCATACTCAGACTCTGTCCCTTGAGAGCTATGTTAATGCGAACAAGTTACCAAATCTGTTAATTCTTATTTGAGAGCAAGAGTAGAAACTCCGTTCGTATTTGAAGTTACTACACTCACAGTCAAGATTTCAGAAGTTGAGGGCAGGACACCGTGTGGGACTGAGGAATGCAGTGATGTTCCAGTGGAAATCAAACACTGTCCTTTACCAGGATGAAAAAGTTAGAACGAGTCAGTAATCCACAATCCTAAGGTTTAGGGTGGTGCCGCACTGAACAGAGGAGACATAAACTAGATTTATTGCTGAAATAGTTATAAAGAAGTTATATAAAAGTTGTGGATGATGTTCAGGTAGTGTAGAGCAGTGAAAATTAAATAATTAAGCAATGGCCATGTTACTGCACCTCCACTCTCGTCTCTCAGTTTCTCAGGGAGAATATTTAGTCATGTTTTCTTCCATAGGGGACACTGACATGAACAGAGTGACAAAGTTTACCCCTGGAGCTTTTCTCTTTCTTTCCTCAGCTTGTGTGAAAGACCATGCCTGGAATGTCTCCTATTTATGGAGTTTTAGGCTGAAGGTGACTAAACAGGACCAGAGAGTCAGTGGGAACAAACAACATGGAAACGCACCTTAGAGGGTCCTCACTTGAACCTTGAATTCAGGTGGAAAACACAGTGTGATTCCCAAGTTTCCTACACTGTTCATCTCCCTTCTTCCAAAGAAGAAAACAGGCATTCAGAGATTGAGAATTGAAGTATGAATCAGCCAGGGGTCAGAAAAATTTTATTTTGGACTGATTGGTTTTCTATATGAAATATGTATCACCAAACTCTAATTGATCCTTTGTAGCTTTAGCATTTGAGATCCTTCAGAGTACGAATGTAGAAAAAAGGGCCAGGTCATCTTGCATAGAGTAGGAATCTTAGGCCCCAAATTCCCATAGGTTACCAGGAGGGCTATGCAATGTTACAAAGTATGGACTCTGGACCATACTCTAGGATTGAATTCCAGCTTTGTTACTGAATAACCATGTTTACTGGGACATTTAATTTAAAATTTTTATGACTTCATGAAAAATGCTAAGTGATGGTGGCTACTACTCAAGTTCTGAAAACTAGGTAAGTTAATAACATATATATAAAAGCATAAATGTTATATGTCTTATTGTGTAATGTATAGTAATTATGACAACTTTTATGTTTTTTAAATTTTAAAGACAATAATAAAAAACAATAAAAGCAATACAGAATTGAAAATAAGAATGACATGAATAAATTATAGAAGTCCATTAATTATGTACCAATTATCACAGAACCTTGGGGACAAGCGTCAGCCTTTCCATGTGCCAGCTTTATCTCTTAGGGCACCTCACATCCTACGTACAAGGGAAACATCCCTACCCGCAGACATAGCTGGGCAATACTTCCTGCTCCTTCCCTCTCAGAGGGTCCATGTGAAGGTCCATTTAAAACGTATCTTTAAACTATAAGGGGCTGGCCAAATGTAGACCACTGATAAGAAATAACTTTGATTTTAAAATGGATTTTCACTTTCTCCCCAGCAGTTACTGTGAAAGGTCCCAGCACAGTTCCCTCGCATCTGAATAGTTACAGATTGACCACTGCTTGAAATGCTTGCTCAGCCTTTCGGCTGTTTGTAAGATGCCGCACAGTAGCTGCCTGTCTTTTATTACTGAGTTATGTGAACCCTTATAATAAATAATGTGAGGTCTGGAGTTTAAACTTGGGATGTGAGAGCACAGACTAGTTTAAGTTTACATAAAATTTACTCCAAAATAAGAGGAAAGAAAATTAATTTACAAGAGTGTGGTTACAAAACCAGTTTTACCCTAACAGATGACCACATCCTGATGTGAAGAACTGCATTCCTAATGTTCCAGCAGTGGGAGTCCTTTACAGAAGGTTTGGGGAGTGTTTCTTGAAAGCCTTGTACAGGGCTTACATAAGCACACACGTAAACCTAAACAGGGCCCGTGCAATTGTTCTTTATTGTGTTCTTCGGGTTCAGCTTTTATAAAGTATTCAGGAGGCCTACAGTGTCTCCAGTCAATAGGATATAAGTACACAACATGTTTTGCTATTTTCTTAAAAAAAATTCTACTTAATCTTTATGGTTATGAAGCCACACTGTAGGTAAGCTAACCTTTCTTTAGTAAACACAGCATGAAGTTTATGTACCTTAGGTTATGCTCTCCACAGTAATGGCTCACATCGTTCCACTATATCTTTTGTGAAAGTCATTGGTGCTATTGGTACTAATATCTGCTGGTTAGAAAAGCCGTCAGCTGCGAGTAAGGCTGTCTGAGTAACAATATTGGGAAAATCGAGGTTTCATTGTTCTCCAGTGACAAGAGTTAATTGCGGTCAGTGTTAGTTCCGGCTGACTTAGTTCCGGCTGACTTTAAGGTGCACTTCCCCCAGGATTACTGCGGTTACAACTCTTCCAACTCTGAAATGTTTATTTTCAGAAGGAGGACTGGGAGCAGCCAATGAACATGTAGCCAATGTAGCTCATAAAGAAGGAAACTTCTCCTCACAGGGCTTCTTGTTTTCATGGAGGAGAACCTTACCCCAAAGGTTTCCACCCTTGCTGCTCTTCCAACTTGTGTGTCTCATCACTTCTACAGTGAGAAACATCTTTCACTTCTTCCCATTAATTCGTCTCACTCAGTGTAATCTCATGAATGCCTACTTTATTCAGTGTATTAAAATTCAACGATATTACTTTGTTGCTGGACTGGTCTGTAGGACCCTCAGGTTGATGTCTGTACTCCTTGATTTGTCCTCATTATTGTTTGGACAATTCTTCAGTCTGAACCACTCAAAACCTTGTCCCATGCTTAGTGGTGTAGACTGAATGTTTATTGCACCTCATCTATCTGGTGACCTCCTTACCCTAATGTGATAATACTGGGAGATGGGACATCCCGGAGTGATTTCATCAGAATGCTGAAACTGTTATGCATGGGATTAGTGCCTTTATAAAAACACGAGAAACTAGAGTTTACTTCTCTCTCTGCCATGTGAAGATACCACATGGCTATTTGCATATAAGAGAGCTTTCTCTACTTCTTTCTGATCTGCTAGTGCCTTTATTATAGACAGCTAAGATAGGTAGAAATATTATATACAGTCAGACAGCACTAGGCCCTCAAGGAAGTCAGTTCAGAAGAGAACACATTAAAATTGTGGCTGGAGGTGCATCTGTTGAAGGACAGATCTCAGGATAAAGATGGAATGACCAGGCCTACATGCCTCCTCCAGGGGTAAGATAATTGTTATCACTTGGTCCAATAAAGTGTAGGTAGATATCATTTACCCTGGTGGATGACCAAGAGCTCTAATCCATCCCTTTCTAAAGAAAGTCTTTGTTCATTCCATGTACACTTGCTGGGTGACCTGCTTCCCTATTGGATCAATATTACCTAAGTGGCTATACTTGTACTCTTATTGGTTGATCATAGCTTTGACCCATATTGTACCCATTTCATGATTTTGCTCTATAGAACTTCCTTTGGGGCTCATTGGCAACCCACTTTTGGGTTCCCTTCTGCCTCTCAAGAGCAATCTGTCTTAATAATCTTAGACTCCGTTGTTCCTTAGAATTTATTCTTCCATTTGCAGGACACCAACTCGTATCTGACATCTAGCAGGTTGGAAGTTATATTCTTTCCCCTATGTCACCTTCATCCTGGGCTTCCAAAGCTCTACAACTATGAAAAATAAATGTTTATTATTTAAGCTATCTAGTGTATAATAATTTGTTAGAGGAACCTGAATTAAGATGTTTGTTATGTATTTTAATCACTTCAAATTCACACCCATTTCTCTCTAGGAACCCACATTCGTATAGAGAATGGTATTCAGAAACTAATGTTTGGAGTTTATTTATATACACATTATAACAGGCATCCCATTTCTTTCTGGCTGTTTTAACAAAAAGTTCTAGGAAATATGTATTTCATACATACACACCCATATAGATACTGCTGCTGTTACATCTAGTTCTTTGGTTATCTATTGAAAACCTTGAATATGACAGTTAATCTTGACCTTCAACTTAGCTGGATGAAGGGACTTCCAGAGGCATAGCTGGACGATTGGGTGCTTTACTCACAAGGGGATTAATTCCCTGGGGTTCATAGCTGAATGTGGCCTATGGAGGTGGGTCCAGTGGCAGGAGGAGGGTCAGTAGGGACAGGCCTCTTGTGGATGTATCTCTAGCTGCAGCACCTCCCCTGAGCTCTACTTCCCAACCACCATGAAATGAGCAAGTTTGCTCCCCAACTTCCTTCCTCAGTGACGATCCTGCCTTGGAACCATCTATCCACAAACTGACCCCTCTGAAACTGTGAGTCACATTAAATCTCTCCCCGTCTAAATTCTGAATGGCAGGAATTTTGTTCCACGAACACAAAAGCTGACTAATTCCTTAAGTTTACTCCAATACCTCTGATTCTCCCCTAACATTTAGGGGTGGTGTCATTATACTTCTTCATGTTTCTGACTCTTTTTTCCAGCAATAGGAAATTTGGATCCTCTTAGCTGGTGTATTAATTGACTTGCTTAAGTCTTCTTTGAAAATCTATACCCAATGTCCTCCTGGCCCAGTTCTTCACAAAGAGCCCAGATATCACCCCACACAGCCCAGGCTGCACTGTGACCTCCCTCCTCATCTCCCACCACCTGCTGCTTTCACCACGTGGTCTTGGCTTCCTCCTCGCTTCAGTTCTAGTCACACCAGCTGCAGCCTTTGATTAAATTTTTTCTCATCATTTGACATATAAATATTTTGGTACAATGTACTATAATCAGCTTTGTAGCTACTTTGGCACAAATCCACCAGAATAAATTGATCGTCCCATTCATCTGGAACAAGGTCATAAGCCCACGTGAACAGTGAAGGCACCTAGATTAATGGAGTATAAAAATAAAAACACTCACAAATTGTCAAAATATTTGTTTAAAAACTCACTATTACTTTCACCTATTAAACATAGTTGAACATTATACCATAAATATTTTTCTGAACCTTCCAGTTTTAAAACCTGCATTAGTTTTTTCTGCCACTATACATATGTTCTGCCAGCTTTTGTCCAAGAGCATGTCGCCTTCTATCTCAATACCTGTTTGTCTATTTCTCACAGGCTTCAAATTTTTGGAAAAAGGAACAGTCATTCGTATGCATCTGTAAAATTGCCCAGAGCCTACCACAATGATGTTTAATAAACATTTGCTAAATTACCAAATTGTTGAATGACAAAATATCAATATCAGTTAAAACAAACTACATGCAACTGCTTGTGAATGGCCTAAATTTTGTTTGCTTATTTATATTTTTTCTTTTTGAGAATATTTTCTTCTTCCTTCTGGATATTCAAAACACCCCAATAAGCCTCCACTGGACATGTTCTCTGGACCTGGCATTATTTGCTACTATTACCTGAAAATGTCTTCCCATTTGTGATGACTCTTCAGGTTCCACAAGGCAAGACAATCAGCACCCAGGGAAAGAGACTGAATTTTCTTGCCAGTGTGCTGGTTTAAGTTGGACACAGACCAACTTTTTAAAAACTTTACATGCCATGTACATTAAGTTGTTTCTCAGTGTTTTCCAAATTCTTCTCCTTCTCAACACCCAGTAATCTGCATTTATTTACTTAGGGACACATAAAAGCAGGAGCTCTTTTTCTTTTTAATCTTGATTTGTTAATTTATATACCCAGTTCTCAGATACCACCAATATGTGTGGTACTCGAAATTAACATTAAAATTTTCAGATTTCAAATTTCTTTAAATTCAACCTTAAGGCTTTTGAGTGCCTAGGAGAGAAAAGAATGATATTGAAAATAATAAAAAATTTCAAATTAATTATATACACAAAACACTCCCATCTAGAATAGCTAGGTATTCTTAACAAAATACAATTCCTGAGGAGTCTGTGCTCTCCCCTTGGCCCTCAGCATAGGGACAGGAAGCAGGTCCCTGGCCTGTTCCATCTTAGCTGGTAGCTACTGGTCTGAACCTTCCAGTTTTAAAATCTCCATCAATTTCTCTGCTACTGTATGTTCTGCCAGCTTTTTACCAGATGTATGTCAACTTCTGCCTAAATGCCTGTTGGTCCATCTCTTTCATTTGCTTCTAAGTTTTGGAAATAGGAACTGTCAGACACAGTTGTGGCCATCGAGTACTTGAAATGTGGCTTCTCTGAACTCGAATGGCTCTATTAACTGTCCATCTCATTTTGCAATCTTGAGTCCATTAATATAATACAAATTTCTCATTCATTCCTAAACTGTGTATATATTGCCACTTGAATGGTGACGTGTTTGTAGATGGCTTTCTACACAGTGTGTTACCATCAAGCGATGCTTCCTCACTCTACTCTCCTTCATGATAACAATTCTCAGTAGAATTGCCTGTGGTCTTCTGCACTACATTTTCTTCTCTGTAAGTTCCAGTTTTCTCTGAAAAAATGAACAATAACCTCAGTTATCAAGTTTTAAATAAACCTTCTGTGCAAACTCTATAGTAGTGATTCCACTTATATCAAATTGGATCTCACAGCATTATTTTATACTGTTGATGACTCCATCTTCTCTGAAACTTTCTCTTTTCTGTGTACCATAGCTCCACGTGCTTCTGGTTTTCCTCCTCACAATACTTTGATTCTTTGCGGCTTTTATCTCTTTCATAAAAGCTACATCTTCAGTCTTCACCTTTGCTCAACATTCACTCTTATTTTCCCAGTATTTAACTTTAAACATCATTGATATAGAAAGACTCCAATACACCTGTGAGTGCTAAATTCCTTTAAAGGCTCCTACTTGGTATCTTTATCTGGGTTTCTAATGTGTATCTCAGACTTAATTCTCTCCTGATTTTCAATTTCACACCTGTCCCCATTTGTCTTAGTCCCAGTAGATGACACCATCTTATGCCCCACTGCTGAAGGACAAGTCCTGGGATTAGTCCCCTCTTCTGTTCTATCACACCATCCCTGTAACTGATGGATTCTTCCCCTGTAGCACATCTCAAAGGTGACTACTAATTCTCATATTCTCTGGCTATTTTCTGGTACAAATCACCAGATAGTCTATCACCTAGAATAGTTTTATTTTTCTTCTGCTGGCATTCATTCTTGTCCACCTATAATCTATTTTCCATAAAGCAGAGTAATCTCTTAAGTTAGAAATCTGATCACACCATAACCCTAAATTTTTTACCTTCAAGGTCTCCCATTTCATTAGGACAAATTCAAACTCATAACGCTAGTTGGTCTTTGCTTACTTCTTCAACAATTAAAACTGTTTTACAACTTTTACATCATGTTCCAGACAAGCTCTCCTTTATACAGACCCCAGAACACATTAAGAATTCTTTCCAGCTGGCCCCACTTTTCATACTGATCTTTCCTAATATTTTGGGGTATGGCCTTGGGCTTGCCTTGGAATCTGGAACCACCTTGTCATTTTGATCTCAGTATGAATGCGATCTCCCTGCAGCCTCTTCTCAGTTACCCTCTCCAAAGTAATATAAAGTTGCTTAAAATAGCACCATATTTTAATTATCTCCTTTTATTTTTTTATTTTGGGTACCAGGAATCGAACTCATGACTCTGTGCTTGCCAGGCAGGTGCTGTGCCACTGAGCTACATCCCTGGGTTTACTTACTTCTTATCCCTTGTCACTCCAGCATGATATTTGCCTAATTCATTTCCCATTAAATCATGTGACCCTTTGGTGTGAGGGGTGACTTTGTCTCCTTTATTCACCATCATATCCCTGTTCCTAAAACAATACCTGTGTTAGACGCTACCAACACTTAGTCCCCCGCTGACTGGCACAGGGCACTGAAAGGTCAAAACCTATCCCACTGGAAAAAGTTGTCAGATTTCATAACAAACATGTTTTTATATCTGTTTTCTTTGGCAGGAACATCACTGGTCCTGTCTACTTGTTTGCACTATAATACCAGTACTGTCCTAAAGAACTTTCTGCATCTCTCAGTAAGGTGGATATCAGCCATGTGTGGCTATTGAGCACTTGAAATGAACCTAGTGCAACTAAAGACTAAGGTGTTAAATGTATTCAATTTTAATTAATATAAGTTTCATTGGCCATGTGTGCTTAGTGGGCATGCTACCGGATAGAATAGTTTGAGCATAATGACAATTTCAAGGCAGTTTCTCTGCCTTAGTTCATCTCCACAGCCTAAGTGCCAAGGAAGTTTCTGATACAGAACAGGTGCTCATTAGGAGTTGTGATTGTTGAGTTAGGAGTGACACTGAGGGTCAGGACCTTGCTGGAGAAAGAGCAAGGAATATACATAATTTTGGTGTTCATTAGTCTATTTCAGTTTCTATGATAGAATAATCTTCTACTGGGTAATTTAGAAATAATAAAATTTTACTGCTCACAGTTCTAAAGACTGGGAATTCTAAGACCAAGGAGACATCAAATTCATTATTCGGTGATCTCTCCCTCTCTCTTCCTCTCTCTTTTTCTGTCTCTCTCTCTGCCTCTCTGTCTCTGTCTCTGTCTCTGTCTCTGTCTCTGTCTATCTCAACATAGTGCCCTCTTGACCCATCTGTAAAGATCAGAAAGGGTGACAGGCTTGTTTGATAGATGTTTGATCCCATATTTGAGAATAGTATTCTCATGACCTGATTACCTTCCAAAGGGTCCACCACTTAATACCATCACCTCAGGATTAGGTTTCATCGCACAAATTTTGGGTGAATATAGTCATTCAGATCATGGTACTCTGTGGCAGAGAATGCCCCTGTGTTGTGCCTTCTCTTTCACGCACTAATGGAAATGGTACAAGTGTTACAGTAAGGAGATGGAGATTTAAGATACTTACCCGCTATCCACTTGCTCTGCAAGCTCAGACAAACCACATAGCCACCTCTGAGCTGTGATTTTATGTCCCTCTAAAGTAGGGACATAAAAGAATGCAACCTTGAACTCATTGGATTTTATAAGAATCAACTGAGGCCAAGAATAGGAAAACCAAATTGTAAATTATGAGGCAGTCTGTAAATATGTGGTGTTGTTATTAATCCTACAGATTGGTCCTGCTAGCAGATAAACATCAGGAGTCAGTTATCAAACATCATATCATCTAGACAGCCCATGTTCTGGAAATCGTGGCATGTACTCATTTTACTCCATGATGGAAAAAGAATAAATAAATCATAAATGATTAATTTAGAGTTCCCTCCATGCCTCCCATTAACAGCATACAGCCCCCACCACACAGGAGGCTCAGTGATGAACTGGTGTGGTAGAACCTTCAAGACGTCCGCTAACCCTTCTCCAAGTACAACCAGCTGTGAAAACAAATTTAATTCCACCAACACTGCAAAGGAGCAATGCTTTTTCATAGGTTAGAGATATAATGTTCACCCCATTCAGAGGAATCCAAACCAAACACTGACTTCTGGGGATAAGGATATGAAGCATAATAGACAGATTATCTGCTGGTTTACCGAAGATGAAGGAAGAGACATTTGTCATGGCTTTTCTAGAAAATGAGACTGAATCAAAGGGAGGGAGGGTGAAAGGTCACCAGTTCTATTGGTGCGATTATTATCTTTACATAGCTGGAGTGGCAAAAGAAATGATCCCAAACAGAGCAAAACAAAACAGACCTCACCGAAGCACTTCAAGATGAGCCCCAAGAAGCCATCACACCAGATGCACTGGCGTCATATTAATTCATCATCTTGGCCTTGTTGACAATAGTTGATCGCATTCTCCACCTATCATAGCTGAAGCAGGTTTCATCACACAGCACCACGTGGAGGACCCTGGCATGGGTATTTTTTAGAAGTCAATCATTATAATAAAAATAATACTATCAATTTTTAGCACCTACTATGTTACTGGAACTATGATTTCTTTGTATCTCAGTGGATAATAACAAATTTTAAAATTACCCCTTTCAAAATAAAGCAACCTGGGCTTCAACACATTGGCCCATTATAGAGCTGTTTTCAAGGATGACGTTTTCTTCCATGTTAAAAAAAAAAAAATACAGCAATGATTGCTGGTATGGAGCCTCTTATACAAATACTTTGGTTCTTCAAAATAAGGCACTTGATTGCCAGTGCCTGTTTGGACTTTCTGTAGACATCTTTGCCCTTATCTTTATACAGTTTCTAATTTTGAGACCAGGGAAATTGAAAGCACCTCTTTTGCTCGAGCAAGGAGTCCATAATGTCTTCACAGCCCTATCAGAGGTCATTGGCATTTCTGACAAAGAGTTAGTGTGAGTGGCCTCAGGTGAAGTAATGTCTGCAGTCTGGATTGTCTTCTCTCCTCTGTTCTGAACATTTTCTTCTCACCCTGTTGCCTCACCTGTAGCTTCCCAACCTCCCAGCCCCCGCCGCTCAGCAAGTGCCCTGAAAGGTTTCCGGTCTTTGTCTCATCTTCCTTCAGAAACACAAACTCTTAATGCTTTTCACTTCTTTGTGGTTGTTTGTTAGTCTGTTTGAAGTACCTGGGATCAAACTCAGGGCTTTATGCTTGCCAGGCAGGTGCTGCACCACTGAGCTAAATGCCCAGCCCTGCTTTCTATTTCTTTAGATAAGAAGTGAGACTCTTTTGCATTCTCTTCACAAGGCCAGGAGCCAATCTAGGGTGTCCGGTTCTCATGATACCTTCCATTAAAGGAGATACCTTATATTTTAAGGAAGATAACTTTGATTTAATAAAGAGTGGTGCTTCAAGATGAACTGGGCCTTAAAAAATAGTTTCTGCCATCATTTATTGCTTTCTACATGCACAGCATATGTAAATCGTGATGTGCTAAGCCTTCACACATATTATCACACTGGATCTTTTAAAAAACACAGTGGTATAGGGATCATGATCTCTCTTATAAAATACTTACTGCTGTGTGGCTTTTAAGGACAGATATTTATTTCTCAGTTATGAAGCCTGGAAAGTCTAAGATCAAAACACTAATTGATTCAGTATTTGGTGAAAGCCTGCTTTCTAGTTCATGGATAATCTCTTTTCTCTGTGTCTTCTGATAGTTGAAGAGACAACCTCTCTTATGATGTCAGTAATCTTTTCCATGAGGCTTCTAATCTCAGGAACTGAGCACCTCCCCAAAGCCCTCAATTCCTACACTAACTTCTTATGGGTTAGGATTTTTACATAAGAATTTTTAGAAGACATGAACTTTCAGAACACACATTATAATTTTCCGTTAGCAGACAAGGAAACTGAACCACAGAGATATTAAGAAACTTATCTATTAACACACAGGAACACAGGAACAAAACTCTGACTCTAAGCCTACATCCTTATGTGACCCAGAGGAGCTCATTCTTAAGAGGCCGTAAAGTGTATGGACTTGGAAGCCAGAGGCATGACTGGAGTCCATCTCTACCACTCCTGTGTGCCCTAAGGAAGTCATTGAACATCTTTGCACAGTGATTATAAACAAGAACTCTGGAGCTCACCTGCACGAGTTGCAGTCCCTATTCTACCACCTCCACATACCAGTGATGATAGATGCTATCCAGTCTACTTTTGGTGAGCTGCTCATGACAAATACCCAGGATCCTAAGAAATTTGCAGTGACTTGATTAACAGGTAATTTTCTCTAGAATTAAGCAGTAAAAAAATTTCATACCATAAGGATCCTTCTCATTGAGTGTTTCAATAACCATCTTGTGCTTCAGTCTCTTCATCTACAAACCAAGGGTTTCAAAAGTTTACATTTCTATCTGAGATTAAATGTTCTCATACAGTTAAAGGGTTTGTAGCAGTTCCTGCATCAGATCAAACAGTTAATGTATAATTAGTAATGCCTCCTTTACAGTGGAGAAGCCTCTTCATCTGTTAAACAAGAACTAGTATTCCTCACCAGCATGTGGTGGGAACAGTTCAACTAGTGCAAACAAGATCACCAAACAGCAACCTCTTCTATTCTTTGACTTTGGTAATCACTTCAGAGAACAAGGGCGCATATAAAGATGTACTAAACCTCAGAAGCAAGCCCAAGAGACAGGTTAACTGGGAATATTATTCCAGGGCCCAGGAGCTGGGTATATCAGTTTGCTCTGTTTTCATTTAATAAGTGCTAATCTACAACATCTTCAGGGTCATCAACTAGGATAGCCTTTCAGATTTGGGAGACGTAGCTAGAAGAGACACAGGTCAGACAGCCCTGATTTCATACCCTGCCTCCTGTGGCTACTGGTGGAGGTGTGCTTGGGTCGATTTCTCACTCTTGTTTTCTGTAAAAATAGGATAAAGACACCAAACTCGGAGGCGACTGTGTCATTCTTAACTGTAACTTTCATAAAGCTGGTGGGAAAAATGTTTCCATCCACTGTTTCTTGACCAAGTCATTAAATCCATGGACAAATCTGTATTCCCCATTATTAGGTCAGAGGGCCATCAATCTAAATGTCTTCTTTTGGGAAAAAAAGAAGAAAAATATTCTCTCTGTAAATAATTTATCCATATTTGACTGGCAGCATTGATTCAGTTTGAGTAGGGTAGGGTGTACATAGGTGAAGCAATGATTTTAGGTAGAGTATAAATTTAAATATTCAGTGTGAACTGGGTTTAAGTACAGCGGTACTGATTGAGTTTAAGGGCAGCAGAATGTAGTTTAAGTAGAGTAGTTTACCAGATAAATAGCACAGGTGTGCCTTGCTATGGGAGAAGAGGGGGTAAAGAATTAAGGTGGCCACATAAGGGTAAGGTTTTATGTACCTCTTGAATTATCCCCAATATTTTCATTGTTCTCTCCTTCTTTTACCTTCAGACCCACCATCAGACATCAGTAGAGTTCTAAGGTCTTCCAATAATTTAAGGAAACTATGTATAAAGTACTCAGGAGTGTCCTTGTTTCTAACAAGTTTAATGAGGTTCATGCTATCCAGCCTGCTTTGCATTAGCTGCTCAGCACACATACCTAGGGTCCTAAGAAACTTGCAGAGACTTGATGAATGGGTAATTTTCTCTGAAATTAAAAAGTAAGAAGAAATTCATCAAACATGAATCCTCTCTGAAGAAATTTTCTTGAGTCTATTAGGAGAAGGGAAGTCTTAGGCATAAATAAAGCTGCTGATAAAACCCCTGGAGTTTGGGAAAAACAGATTTGGGAAGGAGATGGCAAGACAGTAAGGTCTAACACAATATTTTAGCTTCCCTGGATCAGAGGTGGCATTTTCCCACTGAGACTGCACATTGTAGAAAGGTCAAACATGTCTCCTTGTGCCTATATTAAAGGACACTAATCCCATTCTTGAGGACTTCATCATTAGGACTTATTTATCTCCCTAACTCCTGCTATTGCTGCCTTAAGTGTTACAATTATAACACATGATTTTGATGAAACCTTCCCTTCCTCTGGCCATGATCATTCCTTTGCCCTTCTTTCCCAATACCAGAGCTCACCTATGCTTTTCAGCTTGCAGAGTGTCTATAAATACAGAGACCAGAACATAGAACAGATTCTCTCACTTCCACTCGGCATTCACGATCCACAAATGCACCTGTCCTTCTGATTGTCTTCTGATTTCAGTACTTTCTTACCAATATCCCTAACCCTGTGGTCCTTAACTTTCTCTTCCACCCCTACGGCTTCACTTACTGCTGTCCACTCACATTAGATGTACCTCAGCACCAGTTTTTTTACAAAGGCCAGCATGTGAGTTTACTATGGTCATCAAAACATAGCACCACCTGTGAGGAAGACAGACAACAAGACTTTATTTTCTTACAGCTCTGAAGTCTAGAAGTCTAAGATCCAGGTAATAAAAGTGTTGGCTCTTCTCTAAGGCTGCAAGGGAAAGATCTGTCCTAAGCCCCTCTCTTTGGCCTATCTCTGTTTGCTTGTTTTGTTTTAAACATGATATCATTATGTTGTCTAGACCAATAGCAAACTCTTAGGCAAGCAATCTTCCTGCCTCAACCTCCCTAGTGGCTGGGACTACCAGAACACACCACCATGTCTCTTTGGCTGGTTGGTGGCATCTTCCTTTCTTCATATCTACTTATATCTCTATCATCTTTATGTGTCTTCACCTCTATATATGTCTCTGTGTCCAAATTTCCTCTTACAGATGCAGGAGTCTTATCAGACTAAGCCTCATTAACTACGTCATTTTGATTTAATTATCTCTATAACAACCTTATCTTCAACTGTAGCCTCATGCTGATATTACTGGGGATTAGGACTTCAATTTATGAACTTCTGGGAGGACACAACTTAGCTTGTAAGCATAAGACTGAACAAAAATGTCTCTCTTCTGTAGATTATGCATAGATTTGGAGATGTCTAAGTCACAGAATTGAAAGAGATAGGTCAACTTCATTGTATCATCTGTAAGGCAGTGTTAAAGTCCCTACTTGCTGTGCTGATCTGTAATCCACCGCTCCTCAGACTGTAACAAGAATCTCCTGGCCACCTGCCCTGGGTGCTCCCTGATGTGTGCATTTTTGCTGTATGAATATTTCCATGAGGGTCACAGGTCCCCTGTCAAGAAGTGTCAAATTTATCAAAGCAAAATATAGGACACTCTGATACATTTACATTTCAGATAAACAGTGACTACTTCTTTCTCAGTATCAGTGTGCCCCACCCATAAAATTGAGATATACTTTTAAAAATTTACCATTAGTCTAATATTCAAATTCACATAGGTACTCTGCGTTTTATCTATATATCTTGCCTGATCCTTCATAGATATATAATTCTGATTGCTCGCCACCTTGCCCTCTATGTGTCTTCATCACCTTTGTTTCAGCCAGAGTTTTTGTCTCCCCACTTTCATATGCTGAAACTATAACTTCCAGTGTGGCTAAATTGGAGATAAGGCCTTGGAAGAAGCAATTAAAGTCAAATGAGGTCCTAAGGGTGGAGGCTCAATATGGTAAGTTTAGAGCATCTTTAGAAGAAGTCTTTAAGAGCATATGCACAAACTAGAGATCACGTGAGCAAGCAGTGAGATCGCAGCTACATACAGGCCAAGAAAACAGACCTCAGAATGTTCCCTACCTTGTTGGAAATTTGGTCTTGGTCTTCCAGAGTCCATAACTATGAGAGATAAATTTCCGTGGTTTCAGTTGCCAAGTCTGTGGTTTCCGTTATGGCGATACTAACAGACTAAGACATCCCTGAAGACAGATCACCAGGGATCAGAACACAAAGTACAATAGCAGAGTTAAGTGTTCATTATTTATTGAATGGATGACAAGTCTAGTAATTTGGGATCCTTCTCAGGAAAGCAGGTAGACCTTCTGTTCTGTGGATGGATCTGTCTTAGCTTCTCTCAGCCAGAACCTGCCATAGCACGTTCCCCCATGCTACCCATCACTACATCATTTATTTATTATCAGACCTCTAACCTTAAGCAAATCCCTCCTGTGTTAAATGCTTACAATTTCCAATGGCAAATAGTCAAGAAAAACGTGTCTACCAGAATGCAATATGACATTAACCAAAGTGCTTACAACTTGGAACTCTGATAGTTCCAAGTCCCAAACAATTTCCAAACACCTCTCTCTCGAGTCCTCCAGTTTAAATTCTCCCTCGCCACCCAGTGTGGAGGCAACCCACATAGCTGAGTACACATGTCCGTGCACTGCTGGGATGAGATCAAATGTTTCCTGTTGGAGCGGGTCTCAGCAGTCCTTCCAGGGCTCTCCGTGACCCCTAGAGCCGGTGTGAGAGTGGACCAGCAGCAGAGGGCTTCACATTACCACATTCCTTTAGCTTGTTTTCTTACGATGTCAGATACCCAAGATCATCCCAAACCCTCAAGAGAGATGGGATTTCAGGGAAATCCCTTTTACTTTTGTGAAGTAGAAGATGTACATATGAATACTTGAGCCCAATGAAGACAGGGAAGATTTAAAACACCTACAACAGGTTTTTAAGCTATCAGCAACAATATCAAGAAAATACCCAAATGAGTAGTTTTATTTCCCCAAACAACCAGTTCCACCTGGAGAAAAAGTGCCACACATACCTACTGCTGGGGATTAAGACAGGTCAGGGATCACAGACTAGTGGCCACACAAACAGATTATCTTGTTTCCTGAGACATCCTTTATGTTGCAGCTGCCTCCTTGGAAGAAGATCATGAGTCACTGTTTTCCTCTCTCCCATTTGATCCCTCTTGATGTAAACAAGCCTGCGGAATGGGAAAGGAAACATCTCAGGCAAATGATTTCAATGCAGTTGGCACAGCTTACCTTGTGCAAGCTGTCTACATAAGAGCAAGGCCTGTGGCTAGAAGAGTGCCCTGCATGGGAACGCATCTGAGTGAAAGAGTGAGAAATAATTATTAACATCAATTATGTAACAGACAATGTGGTTCACTGTGACCTCATATCATCCAAAGAGCCACACTGGGGGAACATAATGAAAGAATCAATTTCTATAAATTACAAGACAGTAAATAAGGGCAAAACCACTTTTAAGGGGCAAAGTCAATTCCATGTCTCAGAGCTGAGTAATTAATTCATTTAATAAACCAGGGAACATTTATTTGTCATTAGCAGTACAATGATGAATAAATATTAAATAAAAGAATGAATGGGTTCTTAATCTTGAAAGTAATGAAAATGAAATATAAAATATGTAAGGAATTTATTAATTTTACATGTCTCAAAATGTTGAAATTGTGATCCTTTTTCTCTCTCATTAGACAATTATCTGGAATCTGTGTTTTTAAAATGTAAAATAATATGATTATACAATGTCAGTAAGAAATTATAGAGGGCCATCATTTGGGATACACTGATATTAAACCAAAATAATTACTATATTTTTACAAATGACTGTCTTAGGAAATAACAGAACATTGTGGTAACATTAGGCAGGTCATTGAAGACAGACATGTAAGAGCTGAAATACCATTAAATAAAAAGTTACCAAAATGAAGGAAATATTTGCCTCAGACAACACAGTGCTGACAAATTTGGTAAAATTTCAATATGGCACTCCTTAAATAAATGTGAAAGCTGGCTTTAAAATGCTTCAGATGAAAACTCTTAAGGTGCAAACACAGCACAAAGAGAATGAGCTCCAGGGTAAATTTCCCTGAGATTATAGCTCAGCTCTTCCCAAAGCTTGGTCTGGACAACCATGTTACCAGGGTCCTAAGATTGGGAATACTCACCCTTGCTTTTTAAAATGTCATTAGTTAATCTATCAAAACCACATAAACAGTGCCTGATATATATTTAAATAAATATTTGAGTGAATATCAAAATTTTAAAGAAATGATACATATTGGTACCATAACACAAATAGCCTCATTTCATTTTATGCATATTATAATTGTGTGATGACAACTTCTGGTGTCCATACTACTAGACATTCTTATGTCCATTTCCCTATTAATTATCAGAAGTTTATTTTATGTACATCATTATTAATCAAGCCAATCAGCAAAACAAGAAAAGTCTAATTATATCAACATCAATTTTAATTCCAAATTAGCGCTATCATACATATGTGTAGCGAGAGATGAGCTAAGAGTACAAGCAAGGAGGATTATGAGAAAAGCCTTGAATTTTTTTAAAGCATAACCTTGGTCAAACTTCTCTCAACCCTCTCTGGGTTTTAGATAATTTTAGACATTCAAAACAAGGGCTTGGGCAAAATTATATCTGTGATCAGGTCCATTACTCAAATGGAAGTTATTACCGTTTTAGTGTTGCTTTGGTAATATCATACGAGTATTAGTAACAATTATTATTATAAATAATTTGAGATCTTCTCCTTCCTGAATCACTGCTTTAGTCATTACACTCAATTATCTCATTATCTGAATTCATGTGAATTATAACCCTGAAATGCATGCTTGAGAATGGCTTTAAAGAAACCAACGTGTCACCTTGTGCATTCAGAAAATAATCACATATGCTGAGGACATATGGTATGAGGTCCAAGGTTCGCTGCCTCCTTTCCCCAGTCTCTCCTTGTGACTTCCATTTCTACCCCGCATTTTCGAATATTTATTTACCTTTCTTTTAGATGAGGCCCTATAGTCCCTCAAGGGGACTTGGAGAGATTCAGTTCTGAAGAGGGGCTTGGGAGAAAACCATATTTCATGCCTACTGGCATTTGGGAGGCTGTCGCACTATCTGTTGGGAAGTTTCTTGCAGAGTATAAACAGAGAGTTAGAGGGTGGCCGAGCATGTGACTTCCCTTCTGCCTTGGGTCCGTTGTTGAAGCTCTCAGCACCTCCTGTTCACCATCTGCAGGATAGATCAACAGCATGTAACAGACCATTTATTCTGATGACCTTGTTTTACTGATGTAGAAATTGAGGCCCTGAAAGTAAAGCAGTGTTCTCAAGGTCACAAAATGCATTAGAATTCCCAATCAGAAACCACATTCTCAGCCATCCCTGTCTTTTCCTCTTTTAAGTCAAGCATGAGCTTGTGACAAGAAAGAATTCTGACCATCATAAGTAACTGTGCGCAGCTCAGTTACTCTGCAATGCTTTTATCACAGTGTGAACTTAGTTTGTTGCTGTGGCAGGATTATGAGCTTCAGTTTCAGGCCGACCTTAGATGAATCCTTATTTTTTATCGACTATCTGTACATTTCTTCAACCTACTCTACTTCTCTCCTTGCCAAGTAAATGTAATGATACCTATTTAAAATGAAATGTGATAACATATGCTAAGGAGTTGAATAGTGTCAAACATGTGGTAGAAACTCTGAAAAGTCCCTTCTTTCTTTTTAACTCCTCTGAGGCTATGATAATCACACTTCAGTTGCCAGCAGTTCAGTGTTTTTTCAAAGAACACCCAGACATATTTTACACAATTGCTGCCTTTCAAATACTTTTTTTATTCAAAATACTGAATTGCCATTAGAAGCGCTTTACCAAATAATGAAAAAGAAACCCTCAAAATTAAGCAGTGTGAGACCTCCAGTCCAAGGGAGTAAATAGAACACACACATACACCCACAAACATGTATCACATGTGCAGATTTACCTCTACTCCCTCTCGCAACAGTAACCCCAAAACAAAACCAGTAATAAGACAAGTAAATTATTTTTTAAGGGCATAAATCCATGAGGACAAAGAGGAGAGAAAGAAAAAAATTTCGGAAGCTGAAAAACAGATGGCTGAATTGTTCTGACTAACTTAGCAGACCCGCACAGGCAGGTCCTTAAGCTGGCAAAGAAGAAAGCTGAGAAGCAATTTGATTTATACCACAATGTCCCCAAAACTCAGCAACTGGCTGCATCACATACCTCTGAGTAAGGGAGAGAAGGTGGGACAACATTCCAGAGAAGCAGTTGCAGTAGTGTTCAGATCAGTCAGAGCCCTAGATGGCTTCACCTTCTTAGGGCATTCCTTTCACTCAGGTAAAAGAAAGAACTGACTCAGGAAAATTTGAAACAAAACGTCTCTGGGAAGATGGCTGACAGGCAAAGGTCTGTGTGAGGATGGGAGCGCCACAATGAAAACTTAGAAGATAAGGGAAAGTTGGCACTGGCAGTATTGAGATTGTGACCTTCTTTGACACAGATGGAGCTTTCAAAGTACTGGAAACCAAGCTTAGCCTTGAAGATAGAGTCCTCTGGAGACTGGAAGGCAGTTGGACTCAGTCTGAGAGAAAAGACTAAAAGTACTTGCTTCTGAAGTTCTCCACTGTGCATTTCCAGCCAAGCCCACATTTGCAGAAAAATGTCATCGTCAAACTCATTTGATGTACAGGAATCTTCTCAAGAAATTGTAGTGTCTGTTTTTGCAAACAGTCACCCAGGTCACCTGGTATTGACAAAGAGCATTTAGTAGGAAGTCAGAAATGAAATAGAGGAAGAAAAAAGAAGAAAGAATAAGAGAAAGATGAAGGGAAGAGGGAAGGAGAGGAAGAGGAGCATAAAGAAGCACAAATGCAGAGAACGTCAGAAGTGTTGTCCCTGGCATCTTCCTAGTAATAAAAGATTACATAATCTGTAAAGCAAGAATGGGCAGCTGTAAAGTAGGAATTCTCAGAAAGGGGTAAAATGAAATGCTTAGAATTATGAGATGTGAAAGAAAATATAGATATGTATAGGACTATAAAAGATGAAAAGCAAACCACAGCAGAGACTCTAAAGACAAAATTCAGTAAATTTCATAAAAGCTATAGCAAAGGTAGAGGTGCATGATGGATAAAAAACACAAACACAAAGACACATACACACAGCACTGTGACACACCTAAGGGATGCAACATCCAAGTTTTAAAAAATTTAAACATGGAATAGAAAAATGAGAGATAAAGAAATCATGGATATAATAGTTAAATAGTTTTCTTCTCATATGTGCATGAGTTTCTATTTCAGAGGTCTTCAATAGCATATACAGCACACCTATCCCAAGACACACCACCAACATGTTTTCAGAGTACTAAATAAAAACAAGATCAATTGTACATACAGGAACAAGAGTAATATTACACTTCTCACAAACCACACATGAAGCTATTGGCATTGTGCAGAAAATTATTCACTCCATCTCATGGAAAGACTCCCACACAAAGACAGTCTATCACTTTCATAGGGCACAGCAAAAATATTTTTGAGGAGGTAAGGTTTTAGTTTCTGATCATACATTCTCTCCCAGAAGTCAGCTGGAATATTTTATCTTCTTTCTGTGAAAACTGAAATAATGTAGGAAAACAGAAAGGATGGGATTCAGAACTCAAACGGGAGGTGCATCTCCAAAGGCAAAGGCAGCAGCCAGTGTGAAGGTGGGGAAGGGAACAGACTGAGCTGTACCGGAAACTGGAAAAGAAGGAATTCCTGTAAGATAATAAATTTCATTTAGTAATCTCAAGTATTTGTGTGTTTTCAAAGGACATTTGTACAACTGGGAAAGAATTTAGAGTTGAATTAATCACAAGGGTATAGAAAATTAGCCAATGAAATGAAAGGACAAAGCTTTGACTTCATGGGCAATTTTTCATATTTTTATGATATTAGTGCATACTCATTGTACGTAGTAGTTGGTTTAATTTTGACGCATTCATATACCACGGAACATACTTTTATTGTTTTCATACCCTACTAACCTTTCCTCAGATCTCCTTATATCCTCTATCACGTTACTCGTTTGTAGCAGTCTCCAATCGGCTTTCCTACTGCAGGTAATATCTTTGCAGCAAACTAAACCTGAACACCTTTATGAATCAGCTGAGAAAGCCACTTACATAGGAATGGTAGCTGGGGATATAACTCAGGGACACAATGCCCGCCTGGCAACCACACAGTCCTGAGTTGGATTCCTGGTATAAAAAAATACATAGGAATGATAAATAAATATCTAAGTGAAGTTTCTTGACAAGTACAGGGAAAAATAGCATAATGAAATGATATTTTTATATAATGGAATATTATTGAGCTATAAAGAAAGATGAACTCGAGGCTTTTGTAGGTAAATGGATACAGCTAGAGACCATACTCGTAAATAAAATAAATCATACCCACGTGTGTAAACACTGTATTGTCTCTCTAGTATGAGAACCTGAAAGAGTAAATAAAATCTGAAAGGTATAATAGATATTGTGAAAGGGAAAGAAACTGCTTAAAAGGAAAGAGCAACTGGGGTGGGGGAAAGGAGAAAAGAAAGAAAGAAGTGCAAATATATTATATACATATATATATACACACACACACATACACAAAGAAGCTAAGATAATTATACTACTAATTTCTATTGGCTTATTGAAAGGAACAATTAATGGTTAATTTTTGGACCAATTTTACATGCTTTTATATCTGGTCCTCTGAGCAACTAGTTTGAAGACAACAATATGTAATATAACAACCGTTGTTGATTTCCTATCATCTTTGTTTCGTGAAATTCTGTTTCATTTCTTCTTTTATTATTATTTTTTCCTCTAAAATAAAAAAAAATTACATCTAGGTTTAAAAAGAAGAAAAATAGATCAGAGAAGAATGGGCTGTGATAGGAAATGATAGGTAAGAGAAAATAAAACCCAAGCATCTTCTCCAGGAAGCAGGTACAGATGCCTGAGACAGAAGGACGCAGACGCACAACCGTGTGATGGGGAAACACAGAATCAAGCGTTCAGGCTCAAGAACATTGCAAGCGGTTGTGTCTAAGAAGGTGAGACTAATCTATCCTTTTAAACAAGTTTTGTGCACCTATTTGATAAAAGTAAAACCTAAAAGGTACTTGTCCAAGCTTCCTTTCTAAAAGCTCTACACATCTACTAGCTGTATTATTAATAACCATTATTGCCCTAGCTCATTTTTTTCTACTTTAACCATGAACAAAATCATACAATTTGATGCACCCTCTGTGTTTCTTTAAATTTCAATCAATAGCAAAAGTTAATACATGCTGTTAGTGTATCACTTAGAATCATTCCTTAATTATCTCTCTGTGACCACACACACACACACACACACACACACACACACACACACATGCACACGCTTTGGAAGACATTTTTCAAAGTATTCTTAAAGGCAAGTTATTGCTCACAACTCACCACTAGAGGGAAATGTTGACCTTTTAATTGAGGAGGCACAATCCAGCCTGGAAATTTCTTCACGCAGTGGTAGGAGTGAAAAGGCCAGGCCTGAGTCATCGTTCCCTTCCTGGAGTGTGGAGGGCTGCAGCGCAGAGGAATCTTGCAGCCGACGTCGGTCAAATCCATCTGACCGCTCCCTTTGCGTGTGTCAAAAGCACAAGACATCCAGACAAGGATGATGCTTGCTTACTTTGTGGGACATGGAAGATGAAAAGCAAAGTGCCAGAGGTGGAGTATTTTGGTTACTTACGCTGAGTAAATCAAGAATGAGATAAAATTGCAACACAGAGAAGTTGCTTCTTAGTTCAAGGTCACTGAGTTAGGTTTTGACAGTAAGCTCTAACAGTCTTTGAATGTCGACCGTGTGTCCAGTATTCGCTGAACATTTACCATCTGCTATAGTTTCAGATGTCTTTCTTAGTATCCTGATCAGAGACCTATGGGTTAGGGAAAATCATTAGCCCTTTTGTACATATAAGGAAAGTAAGGCACAGAGAGGCTAAGGTACCCACCCTGAACCACACAGGAAGTGATTAGCGAGCATGGGTTCAAACCAAACAGCGCGGCTCTGGAGCCCATGGACATATTAGGCTAACAGCCTGTTGGAGAACAACCTGGAATTCATCTGTGAATGTGGAAAAATGTACCTGTCATTTCTAAGAAAGGAGTCTTCCTACAGTCTTGATTAGATGACATGGTTTATCCCCTGCCCACAGAGGCCTAAAAAGATTTATCAGCCTGGTAGACAAAGTTACTTTAGGACCTGATTTCTTTTTATTTCCAATATCTATCAGGATGCCTGGCACAGAGGACTCTCTCATTAAAGGTTAGAGAAGTGAGTCACAAGGATCATAATTGCTTCACATACAAATCAACTGTGGAGGAAATATACCTGGGTCACATCTCATACTTCATACTGTTTAGGAAACCATCTTAAAATGCTATTGTGGTGTAGTTGGTCTCTCTTCACAGAGTATGTTTGATCCAAGTGAATGTTTAATTCTTCCTGATTTCCTCCCCTGTCCTCTAATGTTGTATTTTTTTTTGTTGTTGTTTGTAAAACATAATTATGTCTCTGTATATATGGGCAGGCTCCAAAGCCCACTGCGTTGTATCATGTTATGAGCTGACGTGTCACTGTTCCACTAAACACCTGGAGTCTGTATCGTTTATTGCTCTGAGCCGAGCCCAACCCTCACCCTTCCTCTTATGGAACCAGGCTGTGTTAGCTCACAGTAGTCAGAACACTGAAGCTTGCGGGGGTGGGGGGGCAGGTAGGGCTTCCGCTCAGAGGTGATAACCACGTTCAGAGACGGGAGTGTACTGATGGAGTTCACAGCTAGAGGTGTTTCCTCTCCAAATTAGACATTTCCAGGAAGGAATTCACATTCCAGGAAGAATATCTACTGATTTTCAGCCTCTTATTGAAAGGTTTTCAGGTCATGTGTGCAGTTCTACGAGTTTAGGGGGTTAAAATGACCACGTCTCGTCCCTCTGTTCCAACTTTCACATGTTTAGCATTGATATTATTTTCTGTATGTTTCTGTAAACTTTAAGGCATGTATAGATACTTATAGTAACCATTATAATCATGACAGAACACATTCATCACCACCTGCCAAAAATATGAATATTTCTCTGTCCCACATTTTTTTCTTTAACTCCTAGAAAACCTTGATTTATTTTCCATTATTATAGTTTTGTCCTTTGAGACTGTTTTATAAACATGATCACAGTGTATAAACTTTGGGATGGTCTTGTTTCACTCAGCATAATGCTTCTGAGATTCATCTAAATTGTTTAATGTGTCTACAGTCTGCTCTTTTTTATTGCTGAAAAATATTCCATTGTATAGGTATACCATAGTATGTTTATCCAGTCACCAACTGAAAGATGTTTGGGTTGTTTTCTGTTTGGGGCAATTATAAATAGTGCTGCTATAAAACATGTATATGCATGTTTTATTGTTTGAGCGTAACGTTCAGAACTATATCACAAACACCTATGCATAGGATTGCTGAGTCACCTGGTAAGTGTAAATTTACCTGTAAAATGAAGTGCTAAATACATTCCAAAGTAACTAAACTATTTTGATTCCCACTAATAATATATGAGCTTTCCTGTGTTATTAGTATTTTATCTTAATTTTAGACATTCTAATAATTACTATTGTCTCATCACGATGTTAGCTTAAATTTCCCTAATATTTTTCAACGGTGAGCATCATTTCCTGTGTCTTTATTTTATACACCACCCTGGAGGAAGTGTCTATAAAATATTTTGCCTGTTTTTATTGTTTATCGGTGTACTTTAGATATACATAATGATCACATTCATCATAGCCAATTTGTTCCTGCCCATGATATATCTTGATTCTTTTTCCTCCCATTCTTTTCATCCCCTTTTAACACTTCTTCCCCCTTTATTTATGAAACTTTGTTTCCACTTTATTCACCTTTTCTCTTTCTTCCTACTCACCTACCCCTCCCTAGTTCCCCTTTCCTTTAGAACAATTTCTTCCAGGTACACAGTAACTATTATACATTTTTCCTCATGTTTATACTTTCAGTTTCTCAGACCAGGGTGACAATGTGATATATCCAATGCTATGAATTCCCTGGGCTTCCAGTTAAGGTCACTTGATCCTGGAGACAACATATGGTACAGATCACCCCGGGGCCACCAGGACGGATGCTGCCTGCTAACGTAGAGCTATGCGCCTGTGACTCCACACGCATCCGCCGTGTACACTCAGTGCTGCGCCACACAGGCAGCCCCCGCCCCGTGAAGTGAGTTTATCGGCAAAAGCTGCTTTATCCTTTCACCTACTGAAAGATAATTGGGTTGTTTTCTGTTTCAGGCAATTATAAACGGAGCTGCCATAAAACATGGATATGCAAGTTTCATGGTTTGAGCGTAAGGTTTTATAACTTTATCACAAACATCTATGCACCTTTACATTAGCAAATCACATATGCCTCTTCTTTGTTTCATTAATTATTTAGTGCAAAACCATGGATTAAATAACACATTTTTAGGGCCATATATATTTCTTTTTCTCTTTTCACCTCAATGTGCCATGAACCGGTGAGCGAAAGCCGAGAGGGAGCCGCACAGCCTCCTCTCGCTGGTTAGCTCAGTTTTCTGTCACGCTGTCTGTAGGTGGAGAAGCAGATTTTGTTTTTCACTGATACTCTCAATAAGACCATAAATTCCCCTGACATACACCAGCCTCAGCTATATACCTAAATGTGTGTGATTTTCTTACATTCTTCTTTTTTAACCTTTTTTAACCTCCAAGTTTTTGGATATTTTTCTTTTTCTTAAATTTTATTGGAACGTTTTACATACACATAATGAAAACGTTCAGCATAGGGAACTTTTTACCTGTACCTAATACATGTTGATTCCTTTTTCCCATGCCCCTCTCCTCCCCTCAGCCCCTCTTCCCCTCCTTGTTTACAAAAGCTTTGTTTCTGTTTTTCCATGCTTATTTTTCCTTGTCTCTCAGCCCCACACTTGTTCCCCATCTCATCTTAACACTTTCTTCACATTTCTCAACACCTATTATACATTTTGGTCCATATTTACACTTTTGTTTCTCACACCAGAGAAACAATGTGGTATGTAAACATGTGTGTCCACTTTATTTCATTTAAAAGCAATATCTCAAGGTGGATCCATTCAGCTGTAACTGTCTCAGGCTTATCTGTCTTCATGGCAAAGTAGTACTCCATTGTATAAAAGAACCACATTTTCTTTATCCATTCATCAGTTTCTGGGCATTTGGGTTGTTTCCAAGATTTAGCTATTATAAACTGTGGGGATATAAACATGGGTGGGTATACATCACTGTAATATAATGCTTTTAATACTTTTTGAAGGATAACAAAAGAGGGCATAACTGGGTAGGTAGAACCTTTGCACACTAATTTTCACAGTGGTTGCACCAGTCTACACTCCCACCAGTGGTGGATAAGGGTTCCTTTTTGCCCACAGTCCCTTCAACGTTTGTTATTGGTTGATCTTCTCATAATAGCCATTGTTTCTGGACTGAGATGGAATCTCAGCCGTTTTAATTTGTATCTCTCAAATGAACAATGATGTGGAACATCTTTTCATATATTTATTTGCAATTGGGTTTCTTCATCTGAGAAGTTTTTTACTCATCTCAGATGTCCATTTTTGAATTGAGTCTTTAAATTCGGGGAAGATCTGATTTTTTGCTCCAGACATCAATCTATGTCAGAAGTTGTTTTCTTTCAAGACCTAAAATACTTCACTCAAAGATCTCCGTGACTTAAGTCAAGTGTTTGGGTCGAGAAATCTGCTGTGATTCTGGTGGGTTTTCTTTTATAGGTAATTTGTTTCTTTTCTCTAATGCTTTTAATACTCTATTCTTGTGCCAAATCTCTGGAACCCTAATTATTATATGTGTTGGTGTAAATTTATTTTGGTCATAGCTAATTGGAATTCTGTATGCCTCACTTATTGTATGTCAAGTTCTTTTTCCATGTTTGGGAAGTTTTCTGCCATTACTTCTGGATACAGCTTTTTGTTATGACATCGACAGTATCTCTGGCTTTCTCATTGACTCTGATCAATCTTAAATTGTTGTTCTTTCCTTTATCTTGCAGCTGTTGGATTGATTTTTTTTTATCGTCCCATGCTACTTTTAAGAGATCTTTCTTTTTGTGTTCAGGAGCTGCAATCTTATCTTCTGGATCTGATATTCATTCAATTGGTGCCATGTACTTTCAATGAAATGTTTAATCTCCTGCATGTCTGCTTGAATATGTTTCATGGATTCAATTTCTTTTCTATGTTGGCCATTTATTGTTTCCATAGTTTTCCTAAGCTCCTCTTTTTAAAATCTGTGTCTCCTGTAGATTCATTGAGCAAATCCTTGATTTTGAATATCGTGGTTTTTTTTTACCTGAGAGCTTATTTTCTCTGTACCCTCATTCATCTTCTTTTTTGCTTTTATTGCTATTTCAAAAAATTTAAGTGGGAGGTTTCCAAGTTCTTCAACCTCATTGTCTGCTGGACTTGTTCTGGGGTGGGCTGTAGGCCTATGGTTGCATTTTGCTTCTGGATCTTATTATTTTTTATTTTATTTTGTTTTTTATGCTGATTTTGTAAACTTCTTATGGTAGATAGCTTTGTTGCTAGTATCAAGGCTTCACTATGAAATGTCTGTTCCTCAGAGATGTCTTCTAGGTATAAGTTGTTATTGGTCTTTCGGCCTGTCTCAAGATCCTACTTTCACATTTTTTAATGATAAGATGTTGCTATCTATTTGGCTCAGCACCAAGTCCTTTAATATTGGATTCTGGGGATGGTTATGACCCCAGACAATCATAGTGTTGTCATACAAGGGAAAACAGACGATTACAACAAGTATCACATCCTGGTTAGAATAGTACAATTAGTAATAACAATAGCATCAAGCACATCTAGAAATGGTCAAACTGTATTAATTTGGTTCCTTTAAATAAGCAAGCTCCAAAGTTATATAACAAAATCCAACATAAGTCAGGAACTTGTATGCAAAGAATTTCTCCTTAATAGAGTGATTTTACCCTGTGGTGGTGAAATTTAAGAAGGTTAATGGACAAAACAGAGAAATAAATCAAGATAAATATAGAAGAAGCAAGGCTGGAAGACAAAGGATGATCACTCAAGCTTTGTGAAACTGGAGAACAGGACAGGAGAGAAAGAATGAAGGAAAAAGCAAAAGATTGTTGAAGAGAACCAGAAAGGCTGGAGACAATTTTCACTCACTGGAACATATCATAAAATCAAGATAGTTGAGAAACAGAGAAAGCAAATGGATAGAGCAAAACAAGCAAAAATAAATGTGAAATCTAAACAACATAAAGAAAATAAAAGTCAAAAAATAGAAATCAAACAAAGAAAAAATTTTTCTGGTGTCCACATTTCTGTAGTAATGTCCAAGTCAGAGCCCAAAACTGCTGGGTAACCCCACCATCTGCAGTAGGATTACTGCTGGTCATGGCACTGCTCTTGGCCTCTGGATGTGGGAGGTGGGGCCAGTCTTCAGACCAACAACTTTTTGTGTCCCTGGGTGGCCCACCCATGTCTCTTACCCTGGTTGTCTCTAGGTAATTCTCCCAGCTTCTGTGGCATCCTCAGCCCAGTCCCGGGTATACTTACTTGGTTCCTCTTGGTCCTGTACAGAATCTTTCATCCCTGACCCCCACTGGTATGTCTATATCCTGTCACGCTGTTTGGTGCAGTGTGGGAAGTGAGGGATTTCTCTGCCATGGAGCTAGCCCAAGGCTACTGGGTCTCCCTTCAATCATTCTCCACTCCTGCAGGTTGAGCACCAACCTCCCAAGGCTGTTGAAATCCTGTGCCTATATATCCCTCTCTAAAGTCACTAGTCTCAGGGCATTAAGGATCATGCACTGCCTTTGCTGTAGTCCCTAACATTGTCACTAGCAGTTCCAGTTAGCCACTAGGCTGCAGGAGGGAAATTAAAAAAACAAAAAAATCTGGTGGCTAATTGAGGAGGGAGCAGTTTCCTGGTCACTTGCCCATGTGTGCTATCTAAATTCACTAACTGGCAGCAGCGTCTTCCATATGGAGAAAGGCAAAAGAGACAAGGGGCCTTATATCCCAAGTCTACCTTGGGTGTCTTGAGTTAGCTTCACTTCTGCAGTTTCATGGAGTCTTCCCAGTATGGTGACGCTTGTTAGGACAGGCAGGTGACAAGGTCACCTGCAGCCCCATGGGCTAGTATGCCACTTTGTAAAGTCCTATGTGTACATTTTGTTTCATTTACACATCTTTTATTTCAGATTGATTTTGACATCAGTGTCTGTCCCTCCTTTTCTTCCACTTACCTGTGTTTTCAGTTGATTTCCTCTGAATTATGCTTAAATTTTTGAGAAACTTCCATAATTATTTCCACAATGTTTGCATTACTTTAGATTTTCTCTAGAATATACAAATGTTCCCTTTTCCCCACGTCCTCACCAACATTTTTTATCTTTTGTCTTTTGGCAATTCTTACTGGAGAGAATCGGTCCCTCTTTGTGATTTTGATTTGCATTTCCCTAATAATTAATGATCTTGAGCATTTTTGACATACCTTTTACCCATTTGTATATCATCTTTTAAGGAATGTCTGTTTAGGTTTATTGCCATTTTTAATCATGCTATCAGTTTATATATTGATATTGAGTTTTGAAAATTCCTTATATTTGTAGATATTAACTTCTTATCAATTTTACAGCTGGCAATTTTTTTCCTGTTCTGTAGATTTTCCCCTCATGGGGATGACTGTGAAATTGGCTGTGGAGAGTCTTTTCAGTTTGATGTAATCATAATTGCCTATTTCATCATATTTTCTATTTTTTTTATATCTGTCCTTCTCAGGTCTTGTCCAAAAATTCCCTGCCCTTTCCAATACTTTAAAGTATTTCTCCTATGATTCTTTTATTAGTTGTATTGTTTGACATTTTATACTTACATCATTAACCCATAATTTTTGTAACTGTAGAAAGTAGGAATCTAGTTTTTATAATTACTCCAGAACAATTTATTGAAAATACTGTTTTCTCCCATGAGTATTCTTAACACCCTTGTCAAAGTCAGCTGACTATGAACGTATGGGTTTCCTTCAAGGTTCTTTTTTCGGTTTCATTGGTCTGTGTCAATTTTTACACTCATACCATTCTTTTTTGTGTATGATAGTTATGTGGTATATTTTGAAGTTAAGCAGTGTATTGCACCTGCTTTGCACTTTTTGATCAATATTTTTTGGCCCTTTTGGAATTCCATAATTCCATACAAATTTTGGGATTTTTTCCTACCAATTCTGTGAAAATGTCATTTTTATTTTTGTAATGATTGCACTGAATCTGTATACTGCTTTGTAGATGTCACAAATATAAAATGGCTTTCATTTTGTTGTGTCCCTTAAATTTTTTCATCATTAATCTGATAAGAACAGATACTACACTAGATCTTAGCCGAAGGCTGAGAAGTGATAAATTTTTTCATCATTGCCTATAAGTTTCATGGTAAAATTTTTCACCTTCTTAGTTAAACTCTTGAGTATTTCTACAGCTATTGTGAATGAAATTACTTCTTGATTTCTACTTCAGATAATTCATTATTGGCATATAGAAATCCTGTTGATTTTCTGTATGTTGTTTTTTATCCTGCCACTTTGCCAAATTCTTTAATTAGTTTAAATAATTGCTGGTAGTTTAGTATTTTCTGTGTATAATATCAGGTCATCGGAAAACTGGTAATTTGGATTTCCTTTTTCTTTCCAATTTAGATGTCCTTTATTCCTTTCTCTTGTGATGTCTCTAGCTTATACTTCTGGTACTATGCTAAATAAAAGTGGTGAAAGTGGGCAAATTTGTCTTCTTTCAGACCTTAAAAAGCTTTTGGCTTTTTTCCATTCAGCTTGTTAGTTGTTGACTTATTTTATGTTTTCTTTATTACACCGAGGAATATTCTTCCTAGACCTCATTTGTTTAGCAGTTTTATTGTAAAGGGACCTTAAATTTTATCAAATGACTTTTGTGCATTGACTGAGAAGAAAATATCGCTTTGTCCTTTATTTTCTAGAACTGTTCCTTCTTGGAAATTTTATTTCTTATGATTTGTTCTTTTAGTCTACTGCTTTGAAAACTATTTATATACTGTATTCTATCACAGTCTCTTTGACTGTGCTCATTTCTGCTGTGGGGGGGTGGGTGGAGAGAGAGAGAGAGAGAGAGAGTGAGAGGAAAGCAAACACACAGAGGAGAGAGACAAAGAGAGGGAGGAAAGGGTCAGGGGGAAGGAGGTGGAGAAGGGAGAGGAAGGGGGAGGGGTGGGGGAGAGGGGAGGAGAGGAGAGGAGAGGAGGGGGCAGGGGAGAGGAGGGGAGATGGATGGTGGGGACTGGAGTTTTCTTCTACCTCTTTGAATTTCACTTTTTCTGATTGGAGAGAAAAGCCCTACTTAAAATTTTAGCAGATTATAGGAAGCTGCTGGTGAGGCACATAGAATATCTACCTCATTTTATTGGCCTTTAAGAAATCAGTGCTTGCTACTGAAGCCAGAACTACAGTTTCTCCTGAAGTTTCCTGTCCACACCTGTCTTCACTTTCAGGTTCTTGGCTGTGTTGCGTTCAGACTGGAGGACACCAGAGTAAAAATAATGAAAAACTCACTGTTGCTTAAATTGTACTTTGAATTAGGTCATCTTCTCCACGGCTCCTACTATTTACTTTCAAGAGTCCTCAAAATAGCTTCTCTGTGTGCACATATTCTGTCTGGATTTTATAGTCGAATGCCATGGAGGGCAATAGAACATGCTTATATCATTTAACTGTGGCTGAGTCCCCCTGATTTTTGTCATTGCTCTAAAATCCAAAACATTCTTTATCTCTTGCCTTTGCTTATTGCTTCAGGTCCTTCTTTTTCCAAAATACAGTCAACTCAAACTCATTGCTATCCCACACTGTTAATGAATTTTATAAATTCAAAGGCAACTAGAGCAACATATCAATGGGATCTTTTGGAATCTGAAAACGGAGATCAGTTCTTGCATCTACAATTGTCCATATTACTCTGTCAGTTTTATTCAGTTTCTCCATGGCCCTTATTTGTCTTACTAACTCCTACTTTGAATTTAAGATTCAGATCAAGGTTTGGCTTGAGGCTGAGTTAGGTGTTCATTTTCTATTTACATTTTTGTGATGTCTTAGGCTGGCCACTTAAGAATGCTTATTGGATTCACTGTGACTTTTTTCAAACACTGTTTTTATTTTATCTGTGGGTCCTCAATGTCTAGAAGTAAGTGGATGCTTTATAAATGTTTGTTGAATGGATGAGTGAATGAGTGAGAAGAGAAAAATATAAACTTATTTCATGCTCACTTTTAAATGTTGTTCCTGTTTACTCTGCATAATCTTAAAAGAACATAATTAGATCAGACATGTTTTGCAGAAGACTGTCCTCCACATTCCCAGTTATAGCTAAGGTGAATTGTCCTGATCCACAGCCACAGGTGGCAGAGCCAATTGAATCCATGTGATCACTTGTTTAAATTTGGCTTTCCCAAAGACTGGCTAATATGCTTTGCTGGTAATAAAAATACAAGTTAGGCCAATCATCATATGCTTTCAGGACCTTTGAAATTAGGAAAAATAATTTGATGCCCATATAAGAAAAAGCGGTTTACAGAGAGGAGACAGTGAACACATTTTGATAAACAAGAGGCCTTGGAAGAGAGAATATGATGAGGAAAAGAGAGACTTTATCAGATTTCTATTTACAGTTCCCATCAACTTACAACATGCACGTGTTCGTGGTCTTAGAACTAGTAGTATACAGTGCCCTTGAACTTCTTGGCATGGGGTTCTATTGCTCAAAATCTTCTTCTAAACAGACATTTATGGCTGTCCTAAAAATAATGTTATGTACTTTTCCTCTTTTCTAACAAGTATAGATTTTGTCTAGATTGTTTAGCCTCCTCCATGGAACCCTGATTTTCAGAGTAGATTAATAGCACCGAGGCAGAGAAAATAAATTGTATTTTGGACCAAGTGCTCTACATACCTTCCTATTCTTATAATTAATTATTCAGGGAAAGGTAGCACAATTCTGGCCAACAAAATATGAAGAAGAATCAATTGGGGGACTTCTGCAAAATAGGTTTTCCTTGAAAATATAAAGATCCAAATGAGATATAGTAATTATTCTTCTTCCAGTGGATGCTGTTCTGTATAGGATACTTAGAACTGTAGCAGCTGTCCTAAGATCTTGTCAGAAATTAAAAACATACAATGATAGCAACAGACCAGAAAAGTGAAAGAAAATTGTATCCTTGGTAGTGGTTGAGACATGATAAAACTGGAGCTGCTCTATAATCTCCTGTCTCCGTATTGTTTATGCCAGGTAGGTATTAGTTTCCTACTACATGAAAAAAAAAATTAAAAATCCCACATAAAATCCTCAGCTACAAAGCATTATGGAAATAGAGATGATGGAAAGAAACAGAATGTTGGCTTTGGCCAATAAAGGCCAAATCCAAACCAAAACACATGCCTCAGTCTGTTGGGCTACCCTCAGGTGCAAAGGTGCAGACATGATTTCAGTGTGTCTCCCAAAGTTTGAAGTGTTGAATGTTTGATTCAAGTGTGGGGATGTTAAGAGGTAGTGGAACCTTTAACACATCATGCCTGATAGAAAGAGGTTAGTGATTCAGAAGGGGTGGGCATAGTTCTCGCGCAGCTACAATCAGCTCCTGTGATGCTGTTTGGACCACTACTGCACTAACAAAGGAGTCAAATGAATTTCTTCTCTTTATCACATGCCCAACCTTGAATATGTTGTCATGACCATAGATAAATGGACTGATACACCAAGGCAGGAGTAACTACCTTTTATTTATACAGGGCTATGAGACATATTGGCATGTAATTTTCCAACAGCACCGAGGTCCTCTGCAACAATTATAACTATTTTGGCTCACAACTTTACATGTTTCAGTCTATAGTTGTTTGGTCCTATTGCCTTTCGGCTTGTGGCAAGGCAGAACCACATAGCAGAAATGTAGGTGAAAACCATTTACCTCATTGTTAGGACAGGGAGAGAGGAACATGAAGGAGTCAAAGTGTCACAGTCCTTTTCAAGGATGTGTCCCCCGTGTCCTGAAGACCTCCCATTGCTTCCCAACACAAACGTGCACCACCTCTCAATGGCACCACTGTAAGAATCAAGCAATCTCCACATTATCCTTTAAGGGAAACTGAAGTCCAAACTATAGAATTACTTGTCTCCCCCTACACCTTCCAAAATGCAAAAGAGGAAGAAAATTTTCAAGTATAAATTATCTGCATAGCAGAAGATGTGAGCTTCAGAGTATCGCTGTAGTGTAGGAGAATAGTATATCAATAGTGATCGGTTGTTTGTACTTTTAGCTGCAAATTTTATTACATAAATTACTAGATGGGTAATGCTGACGGTGACACATAATGCTGCTGCATGGGGTAACATTCACTGTGCAAAAAAGAAAAAAATGCTTTCCAGATCCTTTGTCTCCCTATCCTACTTCTAGTCAATACCCAGGATAGTTTCCCAGACATGTGATATGCAATATCCCAGATCTCTGGTAGTCAAAAGAGGTAACTCTATGGTGTAACTTCTACTCCAAAGTCCCCTTGCCAGGTGTGCCTACCGTTAGTGGGACTTTTAACAAAGATTTCACTTTCAGTTGGCTGTCTCTCCTTGTTTGTTTTAGACAAAATCTCATGAAACTCTTCTCATCTCACAGTCTGTTTCAAGGAAACTCGTAGACATATCCTCCCCTGCAGTCATTCCAGATTAAACACTTATTGCTCAGATAGCCATTCCTGCCTCTGCTCATGCTGTTTTCTCCCACCGAATCACCTACCTCTTCCTTTCCCTTTTATCCCCCTATATTGTTGGTGGTATTGCTAGCAGAATTATTATTTACTGATCTTCCCAGTGTATGGTTAGTTTCTACAGTCTTCCCTCTTTGCTTCTTCTAAGGATAATTATGGATCACATTCTATGATTTCATAATCCTAGCAAATCCTGAATATGTGCATATAATAATTTATGCAACAAAATTTTTGATAACACTATAAGCCTGCCTTATCTTTATTGATATGGCATTTTTCTTTTATTTCTATATTAGCTGCCCATTATAAGAACACATCTACCGCTTACGCAAAGATTTTGCACTTGAAAATTTACTTTTATTCATTTTCTTGCATTTAGCCAGTAAATTTAATCAGCTGATGTAGTTTATCCATGATATTCTACTTTCAAATGTAAGCCTACTTTGATTTCATTTTCCCAGTATTTCTGACTTCATTTTTCCACTCCCCAGTAGAATGAAACTGAAAATTTGATTACCATCATTTTTTAATTTCATTTTTAACACTTCCAAGAAATAACTCTTGAGTTACAAAACAAAAGTCTTAGCACAATCTTTGATGTCTCTTTTCCACTTAGTGACAATATCTAATTTATCAGGAATCTTATGAATTTTACTTACAAAATACATCCTGTATCAGTTCTACTTCTCAGACTCCACCAGAGCATGTGTTTTGTTTCTGAAAAGATATTTTTCTGGAGGAAAGAGTGCCAGAGTCAGTCCATGGATACCTCTATGTGACATGAGAGAAGAAATTTGGGTTTGGCAAATCCCTGATTATCACAGGACAGCTGGGCTTTAAATTGCTTGTTATTTATTTCCAATAATGGACTTAAATGTGAGAATCTAATTCAAAGATATGTGTACGGTGAATTGGAAATTCTGAAAGTAATATAAAAAGAAGATGCAGGTTAGTAATTAGTAAACAGGGCTACTCGTCAAGTTCTAAGAAAACAAAAAGGATGTTAAACCAGAGTGTAAGAGTAATACCTACCGCCAGTGTATGTGTACTAAGGGGATTGTTTTGGGTGGCAACACTAGAAAACTGTAATATATAGTTTAGATTCATATAAAGCAGGTCTGAATGGGGCAGAGACCAGGTTCCTGAGGCCAGCTCCATTGGGATCCCCATCACCCCAGCTCAGGGTCCCTGGGGTGGCTGTCATGCCCGCCCAGATGCACACAACTCCTCAAAATATACTGTGGAAATTCCCACTTTCCAAAATACAGTTCAGGCAGAACAATATTAAAATGTCAAAAAAAAAAACATGGTTCAAACAATATTACAAGATACCATAAACAACTTCAACAAAAGTGCAAAGTTTCCTGGAATAAATTTCACACAATACATACAAGGCTTTAGTGGAAAGAAAAGGTCTTTAAAATTTGTGCAGAGAGAGTAAATTAAAGGGCAGAGCAAGAGGATATAATCACGGGTAAAAATATCAACTATCATGAAGATGTTCTCATTCAAGGAAATTTCAATGTACATGTAATAATAATGAAGATTTCAACAGAAAACCTTATAAATATGAAAGAATTGATGCTGAAATGAATAGGAAAACATACAAGACCAAGAATAACCAGGACAATTTTTGAAAAAGAAGGGGAATTAGCCTTCATTTGGTCCGAATTTTAAAGTACAATAGCTGTGAAAATATGAAGTGTACCCTATGGCTAAGTATACCCATATTTTGTAGCCCAGAGTAATCAAATATGTATAGTTCATTCATGTATGTATGTAACTGGTCATATGCTAAAGAATCTGTTTTTGATATTTAGCTGATCATTGAATGCTTCTGTTTATTTATCAAGTGACTGAATAACAAAGGTTCAAAAGTATATGACAGTTATTCCTGGCCCATTCAGGTTATTCCATGCAACTAGGGCCCTGAGCTGCTAAAGAATCTGAAATGCTATTGCACCAGTGGGGTCTGCATCAAAGCCTGAAGCCATGCACAGAATTCAAGTGTGATCAATGTTGTTGTAGTCAGCACAGGAAGCACTTTGTCACAGGTGGAAGTGTATGGGGATGGGGAAGCAAGAAGAGTTTGGGGAAAGGCAAAGCCATGTCCAAATCCCCATTTTATCAGTGTTTATTGTGTGACAGTGACTGCTTACTAAGGCCTTAGAATCCAGTTTACTTGTCATTAGAATCAGGATCAGAGCCAGGCATGGTGGCACACACATGTAATCCCAGCACTCCAGGAGGCTGAGGTAGGAGCAATGCAAGTTTGAGCCTGGAGCCTGTCCTGGACAACTTAGCAACTTCGCATGTTAGAAAGGACAGGGGACATAATCAGGGTGAGGACTCTGGATTCAATCCTCAGTACTGAAAAAAGAAAAAAAGCAGGGTAAGAAGCAGCAGACATAGCAATAAGAAGTATGGATTATAAATCCTACTGCCCGTGTACAAATTTATTTGCCAGCTGTGTGAACTCAAGCAATTTGTTCAACTTACCTGGGTCTCAGCTTCAATATCCATGAAATGGAAGACATTAAGTACCTACCTCATCAAATTATTGGAAAAGTCACATGACTTCAGATATAAAAAATGAGCAGGAAGCCTTGCCCCTGGTAATAACAGTAGCAATACAGCATACCTCCAAATGTCATAATGAGGGTAAATGAAATAACACTTGTAGTTCTTTGAGCATAGTACCCTACAAACAATACTGCCTTCTTTCTTTAAGCTGTCCATAGGAGAGACAAATGCCCCTGCAGAAGTAATGAGCTCACCATCATCAAAAGTGTTCAAGCTGAACTTGGTTAACCACATCTCCAGAGTGCTACAGCAAAGCTTTGAAACCCAGCGGAGACTGGGATTAGGCAAGGGAATCCCTGAGCTTCCTTTCAAAAAATTCCGTGATTAAGCCTGAGACTTTCAGAAACCCTGTCAGATGGGAATTGTGGGTAACCAAAACTTTCCTGAAATTTCCAGCTCATTTTCCAGGATAAATTCAGTGCCCATCACCCTACACAGCCCACCAAATATTAGCAACGCACACACACATAAACACACGCATGTACACAGAGACATCATTCATGTGTTGTAACATAAATCTTTTCACCACAATGACCGCGGTTGTCAGTGAAAGAAATACTCTTGTTCAGTCCAATGCACTTGGGTAGCCCAAATAAACAATAGTATAATGCCCAGCATTTATTCAGCACCCTTTGGGGCAAGGGCTCACACTTTCTGCATATTTCTCGTTTATCATGGCCACATTCCTGGGAGACAGGCTGCCCCTCAGAGAGGCAATGGCATTGGGCTTTTGATTTCAGCCCTGCCTATCAGAGTAGTTGCTTTCTACATATTACAACATGCAGTATTTAAATGCCTTTCAGCCTTCCTGGATCTGGACCAGTGGTCTTTCATGACAAACTTCTGACTTCACCTTGGGAGTCACGGTGCCACTAGTCTCAGCTGTTTCCCCTCATCACCTGGGCTTCTACACTTGAGAATTAAGAACATCCAGGTCCAAAGGGCAAGTCTTGTACTTTGTTTCAGTGAGAGCAACCACTGAGTGGACCATGGTCTTTGTGTTCAACTTGAGGACAGTTTACAGGAGTTTGGAAATCAATGGGAATCCCAGCCTGTGTCACTTACCAAATGTGCGACTTTGGAGAAATTACTGTGTCCAAACTGCCTGACCTAGACAACAAACCCAGGAAGACTTAGTTTGCCAGGCTATTTTGTGACTAACGTGGGATAAAGCGTGTACAGTCCTGGGCACCTAGGAACTTAAAACAAAAGTATATATGATTATCACAAGCACTATTTTTCTGCCAGCTGAAAAAATTCACTATTTCTGCATATAGTATTATAGGCTCAGCCATGTTCCCTAAAACTGGAAACGAGACATTCAGTACCACAGACTGTGGCTCAGTGTTTTAGAAGATAGATTATACAGGTGATTTGGTGAAAACTGGGTCATTAGCATGGGCACTATGGACCCTAATTCAATATAATAGGAGTTCTCATAAAAAAGAAAAGATTAGGACACAAGGAGAAGGTGGACACCTGCAAACCAAAGAAAGAAATCTTAGAAAAAAAAAATCACCACTAACATCACCTTGATCCTAAACTTCTAGCTTCCAAAGTTATGAGAAAGTCAGTCTTTGCAAATCTCCAAGTCTGTGGAACTTTGTGATGGCAATGCCAGCAAACAAGCACACCCACCCTGAGTTCACAGCAATAAACCCCAAATCTCAGGCCAGGAAATCATCTGAAACACTAAGTGAACGACAGCCACAGGCTCAGAAAGACGCTTGAAAGCTCCCGCTGCACAGTGTGTTAGCTGGATAAGCCTTTGATGAGAAAGCAAAATAAAACTCTGTCCATTAGTGGCATGAGTGGAAAGTGTACCACATTTCAGTCAGATCAGAGTGTGAATTTCATCACTACCAGTACTGGCTCTTCCTAAGTGGAGAGCCATTTATCTCTGTGCTTCACTATTACCAGTGAAACTCTCCAATCCACCCTCTCTTCATAATCTGGAGCAAGGTAAAAGGGCTACTCAGTATATGGTCCAGGTATTTGTGTACAATAGATCAATTGTGTTTCTGAGGTGGTGTGAATTTTCTGATTTCATTTGGAATGATTTTTAAGACGTCCATCCTGAGGTAGGTGAAAAGACAAATGTACTCTTCAGTGAATCTCATTGCCATCGCAGTAGAAAAGAGGTACCATGGAATCACAACCAAAGAAGACTTCACCTCGACATTTGCTACTCAGAAAGTGTTTTACACAGAAACAGTGTATTACACAGTGTATTAAACAGTGTATTACGCAGAAAGTGTTTTAATAAATATACAGATTCTATTGTCCAATGAGTTTGAAATAGTATAAAATAATACACTGATGTACATAATTCTCTACAATTTTAGAGAAGTATGTCTAGAGAGGGATCATGTGCTGCTGAGAGTTCATCGTCAACCTCACCTATCTTGGCAGAGGAATCACTGCTACCCCACCATCACATACTCTGGGAAGACATGCTAAGCATTGCCAGCTCCAGTTTTGCTCACTTTCATAAGCAGCCAACCCTCTAACATAGGGGAGACACAGGAGTTATTATATATTTACGTAACATATCTTTCTGACTTTTGATATGATGTTGCCTTATTGGAGTTAATTTCTTATAGTAATTTCCTACCTATCAGTTGTGAGAACTAATTAATGCACTGTTCGTCTATGGGATTCTGAGATGAAAATCCTACAAAAGTATCACGTCGTTACCCTCTCCTAATCCAATCAAAATTCCAAGGGGAATAGAAGAGCTGTAAGAGCACGCCTGAGCCTTTGGGGTGTCCTCTCAAATGCAAAGCGATGCCTACCCCATGTTTTACCCCAGGTTTTTGAAGAATTCTCAAGATCATCACCATGTAATGAAAAGATTTGCATTTCACTAATTTTAGTAACTAAAGTGCCTTGAATGTGTCGCTGGACACCTTGAAGCCTCCATTTTCACTTTATGAATTGGTAAAATGAAAAGAGTAATTAAAGTGACTTTATAGGACAAGTATGAGGACAAGACAATGAACAGCAAACTGAGGGTATATTTTATGTTTGATCAAAGAGTTTAACCCTCTCCTTGTAAAAGAAGATCCACTAAGCAAATATCTAAGTGTGTTATTAGATAAAAATCTAAATGATGCTACTCTGAACACTAAAAGACAGCTGGATTTTTTTTTTTTCACTAGGAATCAAACTCAGGACCTTGGACTTACTAGGCAGGTGCTTGTGCCACTGAGCTATGTGCCCAGCCCGAGATGGCTGTTTTATTAAAGGCACCAGTGAGCATGTCACAAAACAGTCTGACTTTGTTGCTGCCTTATCTTTGAGTTTTAGGCAACACGTAAATTATTTGAAATGTAGTTACCCCATCATCCCTGGTTTGGCTAAATCTACCTTTGAGTGCACTACAGTCCACTTATTCTTCATCTCACTAACCTGAAACCCAACATAGCTCTCAGCTACTAACTGTGTTAAAGCCCATTGGTCCACGCCAGCCCTATGGTAAATAGCCTCCCTCTTCATGCGTGTTTTCTAGAAGTCAATCCATGACTCCTCCAGGGGAAGTCTGGGGAATGATATCTTGGACCCGAATAAGAGCTTGTACCCACAGACCCTTTCTCTTTCTTGTGCCCCAACCACTAGTGGAGCATCTTGTGCTGTCCAGACTGCCTTGGCCTCAGTGGGTGCCCCCACCTCTCCCAGGGATTTGTGAGGAATAAGATGCCTTTCTTTATTGCATATGTTTTGTTATGTGACCTCCATGCCTCACCAAACCACCACGTCTGAAACTAACTTTCCCTTCATCCAGGCCTGTCCTAGAGACGGTTGCCGGAGTTTATGGACATTACACAGAATGTGACCTGTGTCATGACCTGTAAAATTAGAGGGACATCGCAATAGGGAATTAGGTTCTCGTTATCTGAATAAACAATGGTTGCTGCCTCTCCAAATCTCCCTACCTGCCCAGGAGGGAAGCTGGCCTCCCAGGCATGGCCGTGTGTGATACGTTCAAAGCTTTCCCAAGTGTGTTAGGCAAGAGAGCTCACGCAGCAAACAAAATAAAAATATGCGTGCATACGACATGCTTTCGCTACCCTTGTACAGTTGGCAAGTCAGAACAACACTCAGGGTTAATGAGTGAATATACAGCGTGTTGAATGGTGATCAGTGCCAAAAAAGAAGAACAGAGCATGTCAGGCGAGGGTTATACAGGTCACAGCTTTAGCTGGAGCAGCCTTATGAGGATCGCACAGGAAGAGGGCATTGGTGTAAATACGTGCCGAAAGTGGGGCCTTTCCTTTTACGTCACATTTCACTGACAAGGTGCGGTAAGCAGCAAGTGCCTTAGGATGCTGCCAGTGATACCATCCTACAGCAAAGACCCTGGCACGGGTCATGTGTGCTCTGTGAACATTGCAAGCTCACATTTACTCACCTTGAAGCAATCACAAGCCTTTCTGAGCCTGTTCTCTATGCCCATACAATGGTCCGGACCACTGAGAGTAATGACGCACAAAGACTTTCCTACGCTGCACTCATTTCCTGGCTAAATCCTCTGGACCTAAAATATTTAAAAGCACATGCTTAGGTGACAATGTTGAAAACTTTGAGTTAATCATTTACACCCTTGTAATTTTAGAGTCTTTAAACATATCTGCCTGTGTATATTCACACCTAACTTGCTGGGATGGGGAGCCCTGAGAGATTACTGTGTGCTGGTTTACCATCACACACCTTCAAAGAACCACAGAGGATGGGCACTGTAAAGCAAAGTGTTAGTTTCCTCAGCTTTTCTTTGGAAAAATGCATGTGGCTGAGACATCTCACCCCATGTTAGACTCAACCCTGCAGGATAAAACACAAGAAAGACGTGATAGATTTCAGTTTCCTGGTCCTTCAGCAGAGCCCTGGTCTGCAGTCTGGTTAGCTGTCTCACCTGGTGCTGGAGAAGTTGTGAGAAAGAACCAGTTGTAAGAAATTTCCCTGAGGGTTGGGTGGCCTGTGCAAGCTAGAGTTTCTCTACAGCATGACTGTGGTTTCTGCTAGCTCTGAAGATTGCCAGATTGCTTGCAGGGATTAAAAACAGGAAATCCAATGATCCACATAAATGATATTTTCCTAATGGTAATATTCCACACATTTAAAGACACAAACCCTAGAACTGTGCAAGGAAATGGGATCCCTCCTGGTCGTCTTTTCATGTCAATAACTCCACTATGTGAGGCCTATGTCATTTTTTCATGCCCACTCAATCTGTGACATGTCAACTTAAGCAACTTGGGTGTTGAGAGTACTGCCATCAAGGCTTGTCCCAAGCTTGTGGGTCGTTCTTTGCACGACAGTTCACTCACATGGGCTGCAAACCAGAGATTTATCCCAAAGATTTGGAGAGAATTCCAATTATGTTTCAACAATGTACACTACTCTTTTTTATTTATTTATTTATTTATTTTGGTACCTCAGAACCATGTGCTTGTCAGGCAGGCACTTGTACCACTAAGCTATATCCCCGGCCCCAGTGTACATTACTGTATCAGAATTTTGTTTTCTTCTGCTCCTGGGGTTGGTAGAAAAACCATACACTTTACTTCCTGGTCATGTACAACTTAGAACACAACTCAACTCAAAATAGCCAGTTCTCTACTATGATCACAAACCTTCAGAAAATTTCTGGAGGTCAGTTTGTAAAATAATTAGGAAACAAGAAGTTTAAAATATTCTTTCTTTAAACAGCTAATCTATTATTCTGTAAATTTGTCCTACAGACTTATCAGGCAGATTAGAGGTACAGAAGTAATCATTGTACATTGTCTTATTTACATTATAAGAAAAAATGGGAAAAATAAAAACATCCAATTTTAGGGAATTGTAGGTAAATGATAGTACATCAATAAAATGAGTGGCTGAGCAACTACTAAAAATTACGTTTCTCAAGAATATATAGCATGCATTCCTTCTATTTTTAACAACGGCATGTGGAAAACAGAAGGACATAAAACTACATCCTTATGTATAGTTTGAGATGGGAATATTTCAAAGTTTCATTCTTGACCCAACAAAAGCCTCCAAGCATGTATGTGTGTGCATGTCCACACTCATTGAGAAGAAGGCACATTATCATCAATGATATTTGTGTTTATGGTTGAGTGGAAATGTTCTTTTTCACTCAGAACAAAGTATTAGATCACACCAAGTCATATTATTGTTTGCACTGGGGGTGCTGTGTGGGCGGCAAGCGCCTGCTTGCTTGTATCAGGGGTCATGTCATGTTATTTCAGTGATATAAATCAGACCCAAATCCATGCAGCCCACCCTCTGTTTCTGTAAATAAAGTTTTATTGGAACACACATATGCTCCTTTATTTACATAGTATCTATAGGTGCATTTACACAAAAGTGACAGGTTAGTAGTAGTAACAGAGATATATGGCTCTCAAAGCTTAAAGTAGTTATTATATGGCCCTTCACCAAAAAAGAAAAGATTTGCTACTCCTTGCTGTTAGTGTTAAGTCACTGCCTCTCAACAAGGGTGATTTTGGATCCACTTGGCATTGTCTAGAAATGCCTGAGTTGTCAGAAGTAGGGATGCTGATGGTGGTACTGGCATGTAGTGGATAATTGTCAGGAGCACCACTAAATAAGAGTGGGTTCTAATGCACAGGACAGGTCCAACAAAAGAGAGTTGTCAGCTCTCCAGAGTAAATAATGCTGAGTCAGAGCTGATCTGATGCAGATTAATAGTTAAACCACCCTACTATTCAAGTCAGATTAGCAGAGTTCAACAGCCAAGGGTTTTCAGGACTCTATGAATGAACTTATCTTTGCAATGATGATTGAACTTAGGTTTTCGCACTTGTGTGCCTCTTTACAGGGTATTTTATTGATGTCTGTTGCCATTATGTAAATGGAGTTCTTGCTTTTGATCCATGGAAATCATGCCATCTAGGAATAGGCAAACATCAGAAATAAAATGTTACCAAAGCGATGCATATATTTTCTTTCATAAATGTTAAAAAACAGAGGAGAGAACTGCTTAAAGGCTTGAAGCTCCCTGTTTTGGGTCTCATCATATCGTAAAGGAAACTGAAATATATACATTTTGGGTAGAAAGTGAGACTAAAGTGGTGGCATATCACCTTAAGTTCATTTGAAAAGCACTACTTTGTTTGTTGGACTCAGAGATCTCGACTCAGGGTGGAAAGATGGGCGAAGGTGGCCCTAGGAGTCTATGTCAAAGCTAGGAGGAAGTGATTATCAGTGCTATTAGGGTCCAGCTACTTCTAAGACTTTCTTATTTTGGACAATACCTATGCAACTGTCTCAGCTTCAGTCACCTAATCTTCCTGACAGCTTAATGAATTCATATTTATGAAACTGATAAAAATGGAAGTAAGCACCAGTTCATTCACTGACACCAGTGATCCTGTACCATAAGTATATCCAGAAACACAATCTGGAGGGCAGCCCCAGAGCCTTCAAGCTCCTCACTCTTAGTGCATGGTAAATCCAACCCAAATAAGAGCAGATTTCTCATCTGTAAAACGGGCACTGTAGAAATCAAATCCATGAGACAGAGTGAGAAGTCGAGGAGTTATACCTGTGTCAATTGTTTAACCCACTGTACAGGTAAGCAATTGTTATATTAAATATTTTATTACTTTTCCACCTACTACTCACAGTTCTGTAAGCACAGCTAGTATTAGAACCGTGTGTCCAAAATGTGGATATTGAAACTCTGAGCATTTAGTTAGAGTGCCAAATTTCACAGAGCTCGGAAAGTTTGAGGTCAATTCACCACGGGTATATTCCAAAAGGCAAGAAAGGTAAATACGCTGACTGTTTCAGAACAGTTTCATTGGCCGATCGAGGTGACAGTCCGGGAGATACCACACCAGGAATCTCCCTTAACACTTGTGTTTGACAGCTCTACCTCTTCTCACCACACTCTGTTTGCACTCCTGTCAGAGCCAAAATGGCAACTGGACCCCACGATCTAGCGCGTCAGCCATTATGTTCTTAAAGTAGACTCTGCGTCGAAATCATTTCACTCTCTATGTCTTGCCCTCATCTCGAAGGCTTCTCAGGCCCCTATTTTCAGGTTAGAAAAACAACCCTTAAAACCAACTTCTGCCCAATCACAAGTAATTGAGCAAATTATGTTTCCTAATCACCCATCTTTCTTTGTGCTTCGGCTGTCAAAGGCTCTCTGACATGTGCTGGGCTGGAGGCCGCCACTTTCCAACCTCTTCTGATGTCATTTTAATTGGCAGTAAATGCTTCAGTAAAATTTAGCCATCAAAGAGGTCCAACCAATAAGTGTGTCCTTTGACCCAGCTCTCTCGCTTCTTGCTCAAGTTCAGGCATTACTAATCCACCTGGAGGTTTAGCTGGACAGCGTATTTTGTCTGCACCTTTTCTTCTATTAAGACCTAAAATAATGACCTGCCGCACTCATTGCAGTGTCTTTTGCCCCATTCAGAGCCATCATGTTGCCACATGGGGCAGGCAGAGGCTGTGACTGTCCTTTGTGAGCTGTGCTCAGCCCAGTGACCACAGGGCTTAGGGACATTCTTGTGTTGCCCTTCAGCACCGCAGCTCTTTCTTCCTCACACCTGGAGGTGAAAAACCAGACTCCTTTGCTGAGTCTTCAATTTCATCACTTTGTTTCTTTCCTGACGTGAAAGATCAGACAGGTGACAAGAGTAAGGTCACAGCTAGTACTCTCAGAAAATAGAAACAAGGGGCTTTGGAGGGGCAGAGATTTAAGATATTTTTGCATGTGCACCACCTGACCAAATTAATCTGCCCAAAGCCACACCAGAAACAAAGCGTTCTCTTTCTTGGGGAAGAAACTGCACTGGACACCTGAGATTCATGAGCTTCCCTAATTCCCTACCTTAGACCAGTCCTCCCACTCACACGCATCTGTATATGTCCTTGTCTTCTCACGCTAAACCCATAGCAGATGCAAACCAGCATGGCTAATACGTTTTCTTTCTTGGCCGCTATCTTTTTAACCCTTCCCATCCTCTTTGAAAAATACAGCATGGGGAAAGGATGAGAGATTATTTTGTCCTCAGAGTATTAACCCTTTCAAACAACCCTCAGGGGCCAATGATATCTCACATTTGAGAAAGAAAAAAAAATCTCATTATTGTAAGGATTGCAGTCATCTCATGGACCAGAAAGATAATGATAAGGTCAGAGTCTATACTGTTGACCCGAAGGCAGCACCATGAATTTGCTGACGCAACCAGAGAAGCAGTATTTTGGCTCATCCTTAAAGAAGGGAGGCCACTGGGTCAGATGAAGAAGGTAAAAGGTGTGCAGAAAGGTGTTCAGGGAAAGGGCAGACCAGGAGCAGCAACAGGGAATGAAGGAATCTCAGAAAGATAAACGTTACTGGCATTTGACCCTCAAAGAAAACTAGAACGATGCTCACATTCAGCCCTCATTTGAAACAATCACTAAAGTCTTCAGGGATGGCTTCTCTTTTCTGCCTGTGAATTTCTTCCTCCAAATACGTCAGAGAATGACAGGCCAATGCATGAGATTTTTATTGTATTTACTCCTTGCAACAGCCTTAGAGGTAAATATTCTTGTAATTATCCCTCCTCTACATGTACAGAGTTGCATTACAAAGGTGAAAATGTGCCTAGCGTGTGTGAAAGCAGACATTTGCAAATAGGCTGCATACCCTCGAATTTCTGCTGGCCCCTTCTCCTCCCTCCTCATCTCTCAAGACAAGTCAGACAGAGGGGCAAATACCATTTGGGGGCCTCAGAGCCAGGGCATCGGCCTGGGTTCTGCAGTGCGAGCTTGTTCTCTTTTCGTATTTCCTGATGCCCCTCAGCATTTCGCTCCATCAAGATTCTTTCCTGAATAACCCACTGTAAAAAGCTGTACTAGGAACTGGTTTAGCACTGATTCCTTGAAGCCGCATCTGTTACAGACTCAGTTGTTGCCTTTGCTCCTGTCCTGGATTGGCTTTAATAGATGGGACTGGAAATGTAGACATTTATCCAGACAGCTTGGTTAAGATTAACCTAATCTGAATTTTGATTGGATAACCAAATAGTTCTTGAGTATGAACAAAATTCCAGGAGTGACTCCTAAAGATAAGAAACTTACAGTCAGACCAGTGATTTAGCTCAGTGGTGCAATGCCCACCCGGCAAGCTTGAGGTTGTGAGTTTGATTCCTGGTACCCAAAAGGAAAAGGAACTTGAAGTGCAATGGGGGCCATAAGTCATTTACGGGACAAGGCATATACATACGTATGTACATACAGAAGACACAGAGAGAAAGAGTCACACACACACACGAGCATATGCATAGTCCACAGGCACACACATTCACATACAAATGCACATGGATTCATACAAACATGTCCACCCACACATAAATAGACACACAGTAGAAGCTGAGGACCGATGGAAAGAGATATGAAGGAATCAGGAAGCTCAGTGTGGAGCGCAGAGAAAGGGAAGACATCAGGCAGGAAGAGCACACAGAAGTCTTTACTACAAATCAGGCAAAGAGGACAGAGTAGAAGTGATGATAGTAAAGTAGAGCGGCTGGAGAAATAGCCAGAATGTCCTATCCATTAAAAGGGAGAGGAAGAATGAGAAGGCAGAGTAATGGGGGTTGCCAGGTCCCAGCCTGAGACCAGGACCCTGTTGGAGTCACAACGTCAGATGAAGAAACAGATACAGGAAAAGATGGTGAGGGGTGCTGCTGGCATCTAAAGTGTGAACAAGTCTAGAACTTCCTGGTGGAGATGATCAGCCAGTCAATTATCTTGGCCTACAGGTGAGCAGTTAGAGCTGAGGATGGGAATCGGGACCCACAGAGGAACAGAGAAGAGGCCTTTGGGCCAAGACTTATCAGCCCCTACTTTGGCACCTTCTAGGAATCAGAAACGTGTTTCTGTGATCAGTACTAAGGCATGGTTAATCTGAGGGATTTTCAAACAAACTGCTTTGCAAAATGAAAATACTGTGCGAAAGCTGGCAGGTCATCCTACTGAGGACAAGGGAGGGTGCTGTTCCCCCCTTGCTGGAGAGAGAGCATTCTTACTCTGCTTCTTTCCACTGAAAAGTGAATCCTCTGAAGCTGCCCCAGCCAAAGCACATTGTTTTGCTTCATGTTCTACCAAGAACTTGCAGCAAATATCAAAGAAACTGCCGAATTGAGCTGTGACCACCTCAGTGAACTTGGTAGATAGATTTCTACTTTCCTTCTCTGCCAACTGTCCTTTCTCCACAGAGTCTTACTTTTATAAAATAGTAAAGGGGGAACATTAATACAGTGGAGCATAATATCTGTATGTACTGTGTTCTACGCTCCGGGCTTATCACTGGACATGAGTTACCTGATTAATTCCTCACAAAACCAAATGAAGCTGAGGTGTCCATTAGGTTTTGGCACCACAGTGCTGTATAGTAAGCTACTCGGTGGCTTAAACAACAGTCACTTGTTGTTCCAGGTGCATGGGTTGGCTGGGCTCCTCTATGGTTCTTGATGCATGTGACAGGGTTGTTGTATGTCTGGGGTCTGCTAGAGTTTTCTTCCACTTAAGTCTTCATGCTACAATTCAGCCTTTAGCAACTGCAGCAGTAGGCATCCAGAATACTTCTTACAGTGACAGCAGGAAGCAAATGATAAACAGGAATTATAATGAGTCTTAGGGCTTGGTGTTGGAACTGATACCACCTCCTTTGTACCCCTATGCTATTGGCCAAAGCGACACGGTCAAGTTGTATCCACAAAAGCACAAAGGAAAGGCATAAAGAATTTGGGCCAGCTCTACAAACTGCAGTACCTGGGTAGCTTTGTCATTCACTCCCATTTCATAGGTATAGACTTCTGTACATAAGTTACGCTAATTTATTTTTTCAAGCATTCAGCTCTTCTTTTAATTAAAATTTACACTGTTCCAGGTAATATTTCCAAACATGCCTAGCCAGAAATTCATGACACTGTTCCCGTATTAAAGGATCCCTCCATGTATGTCAAAGAAAAAGGTGGGTGGTGCATGACTGCAGCAGCCTCATAGGTAGTCTCTGTACAGGAGGAACACAGGCAGGGGATACCACACTCTCCTAGAGGAAGTGGGAAGACCCCTTGAATGAAGTGATAGTGACAGCACTGGGTATTCAAGGAAAAATATGTATTTTTATCAAAGACAGGAGATAAGTAAGTTGTAAGCAGGGGGTCGTGTGTCCTATCATATGTCCAGACACATGAGAACCCATGAAAGTGTGTTAAACAGAGAAGCAACAACACCCTTGCTGCACCACAGACTTAAAAACGGAGGAAAGGCAATGAAGGAGAGGTGGGCATGTGGCAATACTATCATCGTGGCAGACACTGAGGTCTGATGGAAGACACTGACCTCAGCACACAAACACACACAAACGTGTGTACACACATATACTCTCTCTCTCTCTCTCTCACACACACACACACACACACGCACGCACGCACGCACACACACAAATATAGGACAACTCTCTTAGCATAGGTATTTTTAGAAGGGAAAAAAAAAACATGGAAGCAATTTCAGCTACTTTCTCTAATTGCTCGCCTGATGGCCCTACGGGATAGGATTTCAGCCAGGGTGTCACACACACTCAAACTCACCCTATGACCTGTGGCCTTCACATTTCTCTTTATTTCTCAGGTGTGCTTTGTGCTTTCTCGTGGAAGCTTCCTCAGTCTTCATCTCTGAATTCAACCTGGCACCTCTGTGGATGACTCCCTTCAAGTGCCTCTGTCGTAAGGCCTGGGCTTGTCCTGCTGGCTCATGGGTCTCAAGTTCCAGGACGTACAGCCCTGGACAAGACTGAAATAAATAAGCCCTAGTCTTACATTTTCTGAATGGGTTTTATGTCCCCACTTTTGTGCTAGCCTTTTTATATACATCCCAAATTTTTCCTACCACCTTAGAGAAGTGTATTGACAAAAGCCCCTAAAAGCAACAGAAAGTTTCAAGTATCTACTTTTTTCAAAGACTAGCTCCTAGTTAGTTATTAAGTACCCAATTGTGTCTGATTATAAAGCTCCAGATCTTTCACTGGATCTAACTCATTCCCAAAGGAAAATTTGTCTTGAGCCGGAGTGTTTTGTTAAGCAGGCAGGAGACTTTAACAGAAAGTGTGACAGCAGACAGCTGGGCTTTGAAATCCAACTTCATCACATAATTTGTGTAAGGCATTGAGCACATCCCCCAGCTTCCCTGAGGGTCAGTTCTCCAAACTCTGATACTTAGGGCTACCTTTCAAGGTTACTGTAAGGGCTAAATGAAATGACATGTGAATGACATTACCTAATTCTAACAGGACAGCTTGACTGGGAGATGCACACTGATTTACCTGTGCGGTTCTCCTACGAAAAAGTCATAGAGGAGAGAGAGCAGAGGAGGGCAGAGGAGCTATGCAAGAACATGGAGCCAGAAAAAACCTCATCTGCTTTGTGATTTGGTTCTGCTTTGAGATAAAGAGTAGGGCATTTGTACCCTGCCCCAACCAGTGGGTTTTCGTTGGTTGGCAAGGGAGAAGGGGACTGGATTTAGTATACAGACTCTTCTGAACAAGGTGGCTTCAGTCACTCAAAGGCAATGTCCCTGATAAGGCTCCAGGTGTGAGTCATCATCCATAGCACCTACCACACCCGGAGGATGAGTACAAAGGCCAGACCAGCTAGTGAGATCCTCAGGAGTCCAGCAGAGTTCCAGAGACATCTGCTATCGTCTCCCCCGTTGCACCAATGAGGGATTTCACATTGCTTCACTTCCTCTTCCTGCAATGACAGTCAATTTGATTCGTCTCTGCTATACCTTAGATCTTAAGCCTCCACAGAAGACTGTGTGGTCAAAGTTTGCCCCAGGGTGGTGCTGTGGAGAGCGGGCAGAGCGTTTGGGAGGCAGGGCCTAGCGGGAGGTCTCCTGGACATTGGGGCTGTGCCCTAAGAGGTTGATAGGAACCCATGCTCTTCTTCTGTTTCTTTTCTGGCTAGGAGGCAGTTGGTTTTCCTCTGCCACATGCTGCCCACCAGGATGTACCAGCTCACCATGGAGCCCAAACCAGTGGTGCCAGCTGGCTGTGGACTGCAGCTTATAAAACTATGAGCCTAAATAAATCTTTTATGAGTACATTATCTCAGATATCTGCTATAGAAACAGACCGCAGACTGACGCAGTCGTTGAATCTGGTATCCTGTTCTCCTCAGTCACACCCAGAGGAAAAGAAAATGTAGCAGAGCGGAGTGCTGTGATACAGTCATGCAGATCAGTGTCTCTCAACTCAGATGCCCCCACATATATGCCCCTTTGAAATTTTGGGTGGGATGTTATTAGAAATAAAGACTTTTGAGGTATAAATGAAATATTTACCTCCATATAATATTTATATAGTAGTACCTTTGTTCATGAACTTAATTCCATGATTCTAGTTGCAAACTGAGTCAGACAAGTACCAGATCAATTCAAAGGTTAGGTTCGATGTTGACCTTATGGGGAAATTTGATTTGGTTCCTATTTAGTTTGGTTTGCAACCATAATCATGGAGAGAAATGAGTTTGTGAATCAAGGCACTCCTGTATTAAGATGGATCTAAATCCCATGATAACTGGCCATGCCTTGAGACCATAATGCTAAGTAAAATAAATGAGACACTCAAGTTTAAATATTTCACAGTTTCTCTTATATGAGAAAACCAAAATATAAATACAGAGAAAAATAAATGACAATAGGTAATAAGGAGACAAGTCTTTTACAAAAGGGAAGGGGTTGAAAAAATGAATTAAGATGCATTATGCACATGTGCCAACTCTGCATGAGGAATGTAATCATTATGTACTGCAAACATGTGCCTTATAAAACAGAATTTAAAACTGTGGGAAAAAAAGACACAGAAAATGAGATGACTAAGAGACACCCAGGGGGAAGGGCATATGAAGACTGGTTAGGACTGGTGGGAAGTCTCACGCTAAGGAAAGCCAAGGATTTCCAAGAAGTCACTAGAAACAAGGAGGGAGGCACGGGACACAGTACCTCCAGACTCCAGAAGAAAGTAACTTGCTAAACACCTCAGTTTTCTACTTCTGGCCTCCAGCACTGTGAAATAATGAATTTCTGTTGTTTTAAATCACTAATTTGTAGTCATTCATTAAGAAAACCCTCGGAAATCCAATCCAATATCTATTAAAATGATATGGATTCAGTCACTTGATGACAGAAAAATACATAGCACAAAAGTCATAGCACACAAAGAACTCCAAAGTGTTTGCTTTCATCGTAACAATTAGAATTATTTAAATTCAGTCACACACAGAGGCTGTGGAATATTATTCATCACTGACTGTGCATTCCTCTTGCTGAAGAAGAAGAATTAGGTATCAGTCTGAGACTCTATGCACAGCTCCAGTCAAGATAAGAATCACACAGGCATGCTTGAACTCTGCAGGAATCATCCATTCACGCCAAGCTGCACAGTTCATTAGCATAATACTTAGCTCTTAACTGCTGTTAATTAAAGCAGAATGCAAAACCAGAATTCAGAACGTCCTCAATTTGTCTAAATTCAACTCTATGATCACAGATGCAAGGCACTTGAGGGTCTGGGCGGTCTTTATGAAGAATTCCTGAAATAGAGTAGATTTAAGTATCTTGTCTGGTCCTCTCCAAATAGCAAAGTTTGCACGTTGCTTGTGAGTAATGCCACATGGTAATAAGCCAACATAGCCAGGGTCTCATAATCCACACTTTGCATACTGGATTCTTGAAGAAATGTAGCAAAAAATAGGAAAGATTTGTGAAAAAGTTCACGGAAAGAAAAGGTTTCTCTAGGACACTATTCCTGCTCTTTTTTGTCTGCCAAATAGCAGTGGCCTTGCCCTCTTTCCAAAGTGCTAGAGATTATTTAGGTAAACTCAGTTATTGGCAGTAATGAAGGTCTCAATTCAAAACCCTCTTCTGGGTAAAGTGATTCAGAGTGAGAAGTGTTATGTTTGATTTCTTCTCACTATGAAATCCAGATTTTGCACGGCTATTACATTCCCTTTTCAGGAAGGCTCCTAGAGCCAACATTTAAGTCTGGTTCAACCATGCCTAATGCTATATCCTTTCACTTTAACAGCTCCCTCCCGCTTTTTCTTTTACCCACCTTCTTCCCTTACACTTTGCCATTTAAGATAAATGGGAGGATCATTCTTACCCTATGATTTAGAGTCTCTTAACTCCGTTTTGGATATGTCCAGAGGCCCTATGGTGTTTTTATTTTATTTTAATTTGTGTTTACAAAAGCTGTATCATGCACTCCATCGAGCAGTGGGCTTCTCTGGGCTCTTCCCAAAAAATTAAAAACATAAATTAAATATAAATGTCCAAAGCCACAGAACAAGCAAGGCCTTTTTAGTGTCCACAGAGAGGAGTTCTATTACCAGTACTTGCTTTGGAGAAGAGGGAAGTTACCTGGAATTCTTGTTCTCTTGAAGGTGTGTGTTTTATAATAGGTCCCCACTCACCACCCTGCATTCCCTGGGGAGTTCTTAGCTGCTTGATTTTCTTGGCTACAGAAGAACTAGCTGTCAGAGGTTAGCACATTCTTACAACCCCTGGGGTAGATATATTGCAATTTGAGCAAGAGTTTATACTTTAACTGTGTTTCTGAATTTTAATTTTGTCTCATGCTATATGTTAAAAGAAGTTCTTTCTGCTGAGAATAAGTCTTCACTAAAGGAGAAATGCTTCTCTAGAGACATCACATCTTTATTCACAGAAATCCCCTCCCCTGTAAAATAATTACAATGAGACATATGGGAAACTTAACAGTTTTTAGTATCCCAGATTCCCCAAATTTCTATTAACTTGAACTCTGCAGACTAATATGCATATGGATACATTTCAATCTCTCTCCCTTACCAAGACTAACAACCATTTCAAGCAAGAGTGTCAATTCGTTTAGACACACTAGGCGTCTTGTACTAATGGATAGTGGCTGCCTGTCCAGAGGTGGAGGCCAGGTGCAGACTCAGCAGGAAGGAGTGTGGTGACTGATTAATGATGTCTGCCATGTTGGAGAAGAAGGAAGTGCAGCTCATGTGCTATGTGTTTGCCATTCTTTGTGAGGCCCATGTCTTATTCATCTTTGTGTCCCAGTGCCTAGCATGGTGCCTGGCACATACTGGATTTGCCACAAATATTTGTTGAACTGAATTGCACTACATTTCCACCCAAGTCTCTCTTTCAGACTCTGCAGTGGCTTTCACTGACTCAGAAGGACTCTCAGGGGCAATGGCATTACCTATTGGTGGAAAGTAAAGGTAGTGATAGATACTATGGAGACAGTAGGTCCAGTTGCCTTATCCTCAATTCAATTACTTTGCTTTGGACTCAGCGACTATCTTATGAGACTTAGATGATCATTGGCTCTTTGCTGTTGCCTTATTTCCTCTCTAAAAAACAAAATGAAGTTCTGCACCAGCTGCTGGCTGACGTCCTGGGGGTTACATTTATTATCATCCCAGTTTGGTTCTGCTTCACAAGATTAACCACTGACAACCAGGAATCTTATACTTCTATGATTCATACATTGGGCTAGACCTACATCCACCACCCTGCCTCTGAATTCAGTTCTGGCTCTGGCCTTGGTACTTAGCACCAGCTCTAAGGCTAGCTTGCAGCGGTGCCCAATTTCTGAGCCTACTCAACACCACTTTGTTCTCCCACCTCTTCCCAATTCCATTGTCCTTCTCCATCATGAATCTTGACTTCTTATTTCATGTACAAGTATCCTCATAATGACATTTCCATGACATTTGATATATCATTGAGGTGAAGATCTAGAGTTTAGTCATTCTGGTTTAAGTCTTACCTCTGTTATTTAGTATCAGGAGACTCAAGGCAAGTTATTAACTGCTCTGTGGCTTTTTCAAGTTAAAAAAGAAGTGCATATCACAATAGTGTCAACTTCAAATCATGGCTAGGAAAATTAAAAGTAATGTTGCAGGAATGGATTATGTCTTATTTCTAAAAATTATTCAATACATAATAGTAATAATTATCTCATCCTGTGAGCTTCAATACATTAGAGTTAAAGAAATAGATGTACCCTCCAAAAGCACATACAGGAACATAGTATCAGACCTTAAGTTCATAACAAAAATGTCAGATGCATTTTCAGGCCATATTCATATTTGGTCCACAAAAGACAACCAAAGTTCCCAGCAGAAAATCAATGCAGATTATTCAGTGACCATGACCATTAGTTGTGAAAAGTCAAATTGCCTGGACCAAGAGACACCTACCACGTTAGAGAAACCCAGTTCTGAATGTATCTGCAGGGCATTTCCAGAGATAACTGATGTGCCAGGCAGCAAACTGAGGGAGCGACCCACCTTGCTTGTGAGCAGCTCCATCCAATAGGTCTGTAGCCTGGATAGAATACAAAAGAAAGAAGGGAGAAACTGACACATTTTGTTTAATAAGTGGCTTGTGTTATGCCACTGCCACTGTCTGTGGCCATCAACCACAGTGTCTTCAGTCTCTGCACTCAGAGACACTCGTGACTCTCCGGGAGCATCACGGGCTTCTAACTCAGGCTGGTGCTGTGTCACTGCTCCTTCTTGTTCTGTGTCTTCCAGATGCTTACACTGAGCAGCCACTGGATCCTCGGACTGGCTAGCATGCAGAAAGCCAGTCTGGATTCTCCCACCTTTTATTCTGATGCCTTAGTTAACAAATTTCACTCCATAGTAATGTGTACTATACTCTATTGGTTCTGTTCTTCTGGAGAACTCACGGAAGGAAGTAATCATAGGGAGATTTGGTGGGTATTATATGTTCTGTTCACTCTATTGTCTAATTTGGACATCACAGAGCCCCCTTTACACAGATTAAGATGTTGAAATGTTCATCAGTTTGCCCTGTCAGACTGCCCATGAATATGGACCTCAGTCTTCTTCTCTGATCTGCCCATCTTTATCTATGTCCAGAGGGAAAGTCTCAAACAGGATCCCCACCCAGGGAGCTGGGAGAAGCCCAGACAGATGGAGCTTGTTGCTGTTACTCCAGAGCCCTCCTTTTGGGTTGACTGTGGGACTCCAGGGATTTTCCTGCCACCATGCATGCTTGTCCATGCTGAGCTCCCAGCCTAAGGCCTGTTCTAAAGAGGCTGACATTGAAAAGAGCCCTGGTGTCTCATGATCAGGCCACAAGCCTCTGCCTCTGTAAACACACACCTGAACAAGCATCTGGAGGAGCCAAACAACCTCTTCTGCACTGGTGTGAAGTGTCTGACAGAAGGAGAATAACAAACATATCCACCAAGAGGCTCAAGCTTCAGCTGCACTGTTAGGACAGCGCTGGCCTTTTCCAGAGACAATAATACCTGTTGAATTTTTTAGGAACTCCATGGAGATGTGTTTGATCAAATAAGACTTCTGAGAAGAGAGCGTCTGCATGCAAGAGGCTTCCCATGAAGGAGATATTTCTTCCTAGTTCTTTTCCTCAGCTGGTCACTCTGCGTCTCTCTAGGAGTTCCACATCAGTAATGTGACCTTAGCCTTTCTGAAGCTTGTGGTATCAAATCAGACATCAAAGAACAGAGACCCATTGGTTTCTATGTAATAAAAACATCCTCAAAGTAGCACATGTTGTGGGATAGAGCCTGGCACTGTTGGTATGGGGGAGAGTAGAAATATCACATGGAAAAGAAGCACAGTGTATTGCAAATGTCCAGATTTTGTGAACCACTGAGATTCATTAAAGGAACATTTCCAGGATTGAAAATCCTATTCTCTCCATCTGTCCCATTTTCCTTTTTGTTGTTGTTGTTATTATTGTTGCTACTGGCAGTGGTGGGTGGTTTGTTTCTGTTTTTGTTTTAATCTCTGCCTCTTGGTCCAGGCAGCCTCTCTTTGTTTATGGATTTTATATGACTATGAAACATGTAACCCTGCACATGCCACCAATTAAAGCACACAACAAATTGGCTAGAGCTATGTGGACCAAAAATTTTTATGTGTCTTGCTCTGCGGAAGAAGAGCTCAAATACTGCAAACACTGCTTCTGGAACCATCCCTAAGAATGATAGGTGGGCAACCGCCAAGGCAAAGTAGACATCCTGTGTATGTCTGTATAGAAGATCATGTAACTTCAGAATAGACACAGGCTTCTGAGCACATAAGGTACTGATGCTGCCTCAAATCACACGGTACTAGCAAAGTGAGTCTTCCCTAGGATGAGAAACTAAGCCTTGGAGAGGATGGCATAACATTATATCTTCTGCAGCAGAAGCAATTAGTATCCATATCCTATGCCATTCTCTCAGGATCTCTTCCCAGATGGAATTCTCACTCCTCGGACTCTTAACAATGGACGCACAGACAAGAGATCCATATATTTTAGATCCACACTCGTGTGATCATAGGAGTCCATGAAGCTAACATGCCTATCTACTCACCTGCGAAGAAATGTCCCACCAGAATTCATGCCACAATTCCCAAGGAGTTTATATGATTATTGTATCCACACAAGAACATTTCCCTGAGAAAAACATTTCCAAATACTTGGAATCAGAGTAGGGCTTTTGCTATATACCAAGAAAGTGTCAGATCATGTGATGCTACCTTGATATGACATCCGTATAATTAGGATAGACCTGCTCATAGATTGCGGTAGGTCACTTTGTTTTGTTTTTTGGTGCTTCAGGAAATTCACTGCATCTCTTGCAGGGCCATCTGTGATATCTGTCTCTGTGACTCTCCTGTCTTTATCTTCTGATTACCAAGCTCTTTTCTGGCTGGCACATCCTTTGCTTGCATAAGTTAACCTCTTCATTGCTTGGCACTTTCTGGAAAGTAATCTGCCTTTTCAAATCTTGCCTCTGCTCCAGTCCATTTTACAACTTAACTCTTCAGAAGGAAATTCAGATTTTGGGGTGTGTTTCATTCTTGCCCCTTAAGCTTAGCACCCATACCCAGATCTGCATATTTAAAATGCAAGTGAACATTAAAGCCATTACAGAAGCTTTCCAAATGGGCAAATATTTGCCTCAATTATTCTATTTACAATTCCAAAAATATTTCTTCTGTTGAAGTCTGTGTACAAGAAGTGGCTCCAAAACCATTTTTAAGGGAGTTTAGACATCAATGAAAGGCTTTGCTGGCAGCGCAAGTGAAGTGCTTCATTAATAGAGTCTCAGTGTTTTCAAACACATATTCCAAGCAGCCTCATTTGAAGAAAACCACAAACGGAGAATGCTTTGCTGCTCACAGTCACAAGGGGGTTGTGTATTTCATTCCCGCTTACACAGTCCGCTTACTTTGGAGCCTGGGTAGGAAAGAACCATGGCCAGCAGAAATAAGGCTACATTGAGTGACCCTACCCTTCCACCCATTGGGCTGATGGGAGAACATTTTTACCCCTTTTGCCACTGACTTCTTAGCTGTTAACCTTTTAGTTCTTCATCATTCTCTAAAACACTATCCTGAGAATGCGAAGGAGGCTGCCTGAGGTCTCACTGTGCTAGCAATCGGAGTCTCCAGAGTCCCAGTTCGAGCATTTCCAGGCAGTGGTGCTGGCACGCTACACAGCAGCATAATTGAGCATGTTCATGTTAATTACTTTGAAGTGCTTTCCTCTTTTCCAGTGCTTTACAAAAATACAGCAACTTAAATTGGGTCGTTATTTCATATGTCTAAGATTCTACTCAGCTACTTAAGGGACCCATGGAAATGTAATCAGATGAATTAATTTAAAATGGTTCCAGTAGTTCCCCATAAAGGAAAAGGCTAATGATAAAATGAAAAGCTTAAATCAAAGGATACAAGGGTAAGGTAAAGACTAGAAGTATTACTCACAATAGTGAGAATAGACAAAAAGATCACAGTATTGTCATTTTAAAGCCCCATTTCATTCCAGTAACCTAGATACTGGGTAACATCAGTGTGCTAAATAGACATCTTCAGTTTTATTAACACATTTCATTTCATCCTCTCAAAACTTCCACAAAATATAAGCTCTTCATGTCAGTGAGGCACAGAGAGGTTAACTAATGTATCTAAAGTCACCCAGCTAGTTAGGGAGATATTATCTTTGGATACAATCTTTTAAATACTTCACCAGTGCCACCTGTGTATGCCATGTTTATCAGGAACAAAATATAATTTGGCAAATATTTTTGAGGCAAAAAGATAAATGATTCACAAGCCTGAATGATCAACTTATTTTTGTCATAAATTTTAATCTCCTCCTACTATAACATTTACACGAACACATAATTACAACTCTTAAACAGGAAATGTGAGTAGATGTGTGTGTGTGTGTGTGTGTGTGTGTGTGTGTGTGTGTGTGTATTAAGGTTAACTTTTGTTTATATGTTCTCAGCTTCTAGAGGATATAGAAGTTAAAAGAAAATTAACTTTATTCATTACTTGGTTCATCTACACAGTTTGAACATGCATAGGCAATGTGCTCTGTTACTACAAATCCAGACAAGGACTAGACAAGGACTCACAAGCAAGAGAGAGAAGGGCAAAGGTCATTGAGCTCAATTTTACGATATGGCCTCAGTTCAGGTGCTCATCATCTCATACTGGGAAATGGCAATGAAATCTCCTGTGTCCCTACCTTCACTCTCTCCCCTTCTGGTTAATGAACTATTATCATTTGACACTTATTCAGATACATTACTAATCTATTGCTGCATAACAAGAACTTAAACTTAGTGTTTTAAACTTACAAGCTTAAAACAGTGTTTTAAATGAGTCATTTTAATCACTCACCATACTGAGTCAGGAATTCAAGCAGAGCCACATGGAGGATCCTTCCTGTTCCTCAATGAATGGAGGTTTCAGCAGGGACGTTTCAAGTGGCCTAGGGCTGTCCAGGAAGGCTGGCTCACTTGTCCAAGCTGGGTCACCTCTGATAACTTGACTAGAGACAGAAGATCCAAGACAGTTGTGTTGTCTGCAGTTTTATTGCTAGATATTGGCAAGAATGCCTCTGGTCCATCTTTCTCTCTCTGGCTACACCCTGCAACTGGACAACAAGGCTTCTTCACAGAGCACATGGATCACCTCCAAGTAAAATGAAGAACTTAAGTCATTTTAAGACTTAGAAGTTCCAGAACTTCATTTCCAACATACTAGATGGGTTACAGCAAAACATAACATTAGGAAGATTCAGGTGAAGAAACAGAATTTATCATTTCGTGAGAGGAGCATGATGCTTTGATAGACATAAGATTTGTTAATGGGCTTCCTTCCAGACAATTCATCACAAGAGAATTTTCTATTCAAGTATCTTCAAAAGTTCTTTATTGCTTAAATAGTAACATTCAACACCTTTTGAGCCATTTGAGAAATTTTGTGATACTAGCTTCACTTCCCAGTTATGATTTATTCATGGATCATATGTTCCAATCAAAACTGCTAATTAATTCACACAGTTCAGCTATCTCAGTGAGGCAGTGCTTTATTTCTTTTATTCTCTCATCACACATAGCTTATGATATATACATGTTGTACTGAGGAGGGGGCAGGGGAAAGTTGATTTTCTCATTGGCTTGAGCGGCTCAGTTCTCAAGCTCTTTATTCTTGGAATTAGTCCTTTTTAGCTTCACTGTTGTTCATGTGACCCAGGGCTGGCCACTCAGAGGATCCAAATCCCCCCGGCCACAATTTTGGTTCAAGGATGGTGACATGACAGAAACAGTACCCAAGCTTTCCCTTAGGCTTGTATGCAACAGTCTGCAAATAATTGTCTGTGTCCTTGAAGGTTACACAGACAGGAAGAACCAGGAAAGCACGGAACCTAATAGGAGCATGCAAAGCATTCTTTAAAACCGTGCAGCCATAGCCTGCCTGAGAATGAAGCCAACACAACAAGAAGCAGAGACAAGAGATGAAGAGAGAAACACAGAAAGCTTTGTGTCAGATGACCTTGATGCTTGAGTAGTTTTGGGTCACATGAGCCAATCTTTTTCTTTTTTCTACATTGGTAGATAGATGCTTTCTAACACCTAAAGAAAGAAGAATATACCATCTGCATATGCCCACTGATTTCCCCTGCAGACAGACAGGATTCTGCACTGCTCCTATAAGATTTTCCTGACATCCAGAACCTTGTTTATTAACCACCCCCTACTCTTCCACTGCGCTCAGACTCAGCTTTACTCGCCTGGCTTCTGATTTCCTTGGTTACATTTAAGGCTGACAGTCCATTTCTGTCAGCTCTACCCCCATTGCTCTACTCCCAATGTTTCTCCTTCACTATTTTTTTTTTTTACTTTATTTCCAGGATTTTGATTCCAAGCAAACTTTAGATTTAGTGCATCAACCCCAAATACTAGACCATCATAACCCAGCCTCTCTCTCCTACCTGCCTTTGCATACCTGACCTTCCCAAACTGAACAGAACTTTACAAATGTGTCACCTCCCCCATTTCTATATATTACCAAATGTCTTCCCGCGTGTTTCTCCTCCTTTGGGTCTAATTACATTAATACTTTTATACAGCATGCTACAATCCATGCTGTTTCTGAGAAAATTATCAATTGTCCAAACTTGTACAAAAAAATTGAGGTAGCCTAATATGATCAAAAACTATGGTGAGAGAGAGAGAGAGAGAGAGAGAGAAGTTAAAAATCCATTGTTCAGACAGTAGGTAGTGATGACTTAACAAGAACCATAGCAGAGAAAAAGGCAAGGGAGTGAAGGCCAAGCACAGTGTGTTAAGGGCACTGTACAGAGTATGGCAATTTCTGGATTATGTAGGGTAAGACTAGACATAAGTAGAGTTCTAGCTCAGCTAATTGTAAGTATATATACCAGCTAGCGTTTCGTGCAAGAGACGGAAGTTTACATTGGCTCACTTTAAGAAAATGTACTTTTGAAAAGATTATTAAAAGGAATTTAGAAGTAGTTCAGAGATTAGAAGGACACATTGAAAATGAGGTCTGAGGTAGTACAGACATGAGAAAACTAGAAGAATTAAATCAAAGCCTACTCAGATGTCTCCTTTTGGAGAAAATCAGGTTGATTGGTCACTTCATAATTCTATAGGTTGATGAAAGGGAGAGAAAGAAAAAAATGACAGGGGTGGGCAAAGCAAACTGAAGAAAGAGGAGAGAAAACCCATGGCTGGCTGCATGCCTACTACCTGGCCAGAGGGTAGGATGGTTTAATTAACAGATTCCTGAGACTGCATGCAATAGCTAAAAGGTAGTTTCTCAAAAGGACCTCAGGTTGTTACTACAAAAGGAGGAGAAGATGGTGACTAAGTAAAAACCAAGAGTTTCCATGTCTGAGGGCTTAAAATAATGCAGAAGTGTCAATATCTGGAGTCGAATTGTGTTCTGTGGAGCAGTAATACTTTTACTTATTTGCTGGGTAATCATGTGGAAATCACTGACACTATTATTGTGCTGACTCTCACTCTCTCCTTGTCTTCTCACCTATAGTCTCCTCCCATCTGACACTTAACACCAATATTTGTCAGATTATTCTTGTTCCACAAATAGCTTTGACAATGTTACCACTCTGTTCCAAATCCACGTTAAAATAGAAAGAAGTCCAAAATACAAGTGACACACTGACAATCTTGAATGTACACATCTAATCTGTGTCCCTCACTTTTGTTCTTATTGATTCAGCTCAAAAGAAATCATTTGTTATTCTCTTCAACTCACTAAGTATTCTTATCCTGCCAACAACCTAAAGTGAATTTTTTCCCATATCTTACAATCTTCTGCTGGTTAAATCTTGCTTGTGTAGAGAGATTAATCATAATTGCCACTTTCTCCTAAAATCTATCCATAGAGCTAAAACTCTCATCTGCTTTTCCTGTATACTGTAGCATTCATCTCTTCCCATCTTGACATAGTTAGCCCTTTCTATCTTCATTTAAATATGAACATGTCCAATATTTTCTTAGGTATACATCTGCTAATCCCCGTGCCCTGGTTTTTAGGACCACCTAGCTAGGCGAAAAAAGTGAGTGATGGGACAGGAGCGCAACGCTACAGTCAGGACAAGCTATTTCCTGAACTCAGCCCATTAAGCACTGGAAGATAGGTAGGGCGCGGTCCCTGAAGATATTTCTGAGGAGGCCCTGTGCGTATGAAGACTTCTTTGAGTCTCCAGCTGCATTTGTGAATTGTGCGGTCATAGCCTGGTGACCAATGTGGGCAGCCAGAAGTACGACCATAGCCACATGCACATATGACGGACTGCCAGGGATGAGTGAGGCAGCACCACTGTTGGAGTAAGCCGAACAGAAAACGCCATTCTCAACACTAACACCGCTAAGGCTTCTTTGTTTTCCTCACGGGTGAATATCACCAGCTTCCAAAAGTCCTAGTATCCCAGCCTATAGAACAAAGTAGACTAAGCATAGAGAGATCTCAGGCTATGAAATTAGAATTGGACAAGCTCCAATTTAATTCCACTTCAACCATATATCACTTACATGATTTGTCAATCCTTGACTGTGAAATGGGTGTACAAATGCTTACTAAAGAGTATGATTGGAAGCATCAAATGAGATTGCAAATGCACAGTATCTACCACAGTGTTTTGTAATTTTATGTACTCATGCTAATGGTAATATTCCTACTCTACATGGACTTATCTCAACTTTTTAAGAAACACTCAAAGAGAAGAAAACTTTGGGAGCGTTTATTTCTTTTAGGAATGGGTTGGGTTATATAGTGGGATGGTCCCACAGATATCTGGCTGTGTTCTTTAAATGTTACCTTGTTTAGAAACAGCATTTTTGTGGCAACAATTTAATTAAGAATCTTGAAATGGGAATATTATCCTGGCTTCTCTAGCTGGGTCCTAAATGTGATCAAAAGTGCCCTTATAAGAGGGAGGCAGAGAGATTTGACATACAAAGAAATAGAAAAAATAACATGATCAAGGACAGTGCATTAAAGGGATGTAGGCACAAGACAGAAAAAACTAGCATGGACCAGAAGGGGAAGGAGACAAGGACCTGGCTTTGTCCTATTACTTCAGAGAGTGGGCTCTCGTGGACACGCTCGGCCTGGTGCTACTGATGGCTTTCTGCTCACCCCCACAGTTATAAGAAAATTCATCTGGCTTTTTTAAGCCATGAAGTCTCTGGTAACTTTTTACAGTGCACACAGGAAATAAATGCAAACTGGGGCATCCAAAATTGAAATCCTGGTTAAAAAAATAATAAAAAATTAAATATATAGAACTTGCTTCAGGATTAAAATGAGTAACACTGTGAATAGTTTGAGACCAAAAACAAAAAAAAAAAGAAAAAAGAAAAAAAATATTAACAGTAAAGTCATAAATGATAGGGTTCAAAAAAAGAGGGGCATATTATTGGAACCTAGAAGAAACCAACCCTCATTACTTAAGAAAAACAGAAAAGTTATCTAATTTGAGTCTTACTGCAGAGAGAAAACCAGAATGTTTAAGCAATATATATAACGTCACACATTGTAGGTGATATGTATTAGTATAATTATAAGGGAAATGCTTATTTTTATTTTATTTATTTTATAGAAGAGAAAACAGACTCATAGGGGTAGATAAATTGCCCCAGCATACCTAACTGGAAGGCAGATGATGGAATCAGATCATGACTTGCACATTGTGAAGCTGGTTTTGTTAACAATTAGATTACATTACACCATCACTTTATAATGTTTTCTCTAAAAACCCTTCCAGAAGACTGCATGCACCTCCGTTCAGCGGCTGTAGTTATGCAAATCGGTACTGCTTGTCCACATTTCCCTTTCTCCAGGGAAGTGCTTCTCACACCCTCCGGTGTGTCCTCTAGGGCCGATCCACTAGTTGCCCCTTTCCTTCACCACTTGCCATTGGACCGGTGCGCTGCTTTTCTCCTGCTGCCGATGACACCACACTCTTTGACAGATTTGGTCAGAGTCTGACTTTTCAGGAGCTCATTACTAGGGTTTCAGTGAAGAGTATAAGGAGGTGGAAAACTCCAGAGCTTCTCCTCGGCCCACTGGACCGTTAGGCCATGAAGTGCCCTGGGTAAGCTCCTCATCCCTTCCGTACCTCAGTTCACTCACTTCCAAATACAATGATCCACAGTCTGAATCTGCTCTTAGAGCCTTAGAGCCTAAGTTCATAGAAAAGGACATTGAGAGGGAGAAATCTCAGCCATACGTCTCAGGGAACACATAATTAAGATGTCCCTTTGCAAAAGGACCAAGTGAACTTCAATAGTACCGTGCCTGTCCACCTGGAGTCAGCTACTTCCCCAGGTCTGGGCTCCCTTTGGGACACTATAAATTATTAGAGGACGCAGGCTAAGGGACTCAGTTGAGAGTAGAGATGCATATCACTTCTTGGCCTTTAGGCCAAGATCAAGTGTGAGAGGAGAGACACAGATCCTCCCAGGGGCATGGAGATGAGACCTCTGTGAGTAGGTCAGGGGCCTGAGGAAGGACCACGGGTGGAATCCTCACTCTGCCAACACTTTCACAGAAGACCACTGTGAAAAGGGTAGGAGGCAGTCTTCTTATTAATCAACAAGGGCAGGGTGAGAATTAACAACTATAACCTTCAGTGAGGAATATCAAAGCTAAATATAGGGAGCATCTTAGACCACTGGGAGTAGTTAGGCAATGAAAGAAGCTGCTAAGAGAAGGTAAAAATGACTTTAATTGGAAGAATCCAAGGCAGAGAGCAGGCACAGCTCTCACAGGGGTGGGAATTCCTTGGGGGGAAAGGAGCTGGACTCTAATGTGCCTCAGTGACCTAAGCATGACAAGCCCTCAACTTCAGTAGCAGGCCACGATCTAAGGGCCAGTGTGAGGGCAACATGGAGGTTCTAGGGTGAAAATGGACAAAGAGTAGAGCAGTAGACTTGTTGACACCATGGTTTTTATAGTTTCCATAAACTTAATACAAGCCTAGATTTTGCTACCCATGAATTTTGTTCCTTCAGAGATTCAGTTTTGGGGGTCATTAATCAAGGAGCATGATGACTGCTCCATGTAGGATGCTATGAAGATCTAATAATGCCATGTCCATGGCATCTAGCACGTGTAACTTGTAGGTAAATGATGTCTATGGTGAAAGTAAGAGCTACTGGAACAGAAAGCACAGCAGAAGGAAGGCTCCAGGCCTCAGCTTTCTTTGCTGATTCTCCCTCCTAGAGGAGAGCAATGCCCAGATGCTGGATTGCTGACATCATTTCCCCTCTAAAATGCTCAGGGATAGGAAGAAGCCTTTTTGAGATGTCACAGGAAAATAATCAAGAAATTTAGAATGATTTTCTGAACCACCCCTGTGTTGAATCCTGACAAAGTTCAGACCAGAGGAAGGGTTTGGTGGCATCCAGAGACATCCGCCAGACTGTTGCTTTTATTTTATTGCCCATCCTTGTGGGTATGGATGCTCATAGCTGCAAGGGAGCAAGACAGTGGAGAAAAGCAAACAAAAGAGAGTAAAGAAGGAGTACTTCACCATGGAAAAATATGTCCTGTGAGTGTGTGATTGAATGACAGATTTGTTATGAGATGTTAGCTTACATGGAAATTTTAAAGGCTGAGAAATCTTACCATTTGTCATGTGGGAGCCAGACTCAGGGATAGTGATGGTATAATTCAAAATTTGGAGAGTTGGGCAGCTAATGGTGAAGATGCTAGCCCATATCTGAACCAAGAGCATTGAAGCCAGAAGATCTATGTCCAGCTCAACCAGCCAGGCTAAGTCAGTTCAGCCTTTATCCCTACCAGAGCTCCATTAAGGACTGAATGTTGCCCACCCATTTAGGGGGAGAACCATCCACTTTACAGAGCCCACCAATGCAAATACATCTCTTGTAGGAACTCACCAAACACATCCAGAAATGACAATGTTGTCCATGTGTCTAGGCATGTTGGTCCAATCAAATTTACAGGTAAAAATAAATCTTCTTTCTGATCAGAAGAAATTTTCAGTGCCAGGTTTTCATATAGATCCAGATAGTTTTTGTGTTTTGTTCAGAAAATTGTGACATGTTAAGTTTCAGTTAATACTCCCACATACATATAGGTTCCAAGATAATAATCACCCTGGACTTCTTAAATTATGCTGGTATTGGAGATGAGACAGGCAAGCATTGTATCTGTTCTCTTGGGTCTCCTAGCGTTTCAGATGCAGAAGGAGCTCTCAGGCTCTCAGAAATCCATATATGTCCCTGCAGGGTAGTAAATGTGGGGTGTGCAGCAAACTGTGCTGTCACCGAGTAGGACATGGGTGATCTGATTCATAGCCCTTGATCATGGGCTAAGAAGTCTGCCTGGAGGAACTCAGTAGGAGCTTAACATATCAGTCTGGATTCTGATTTTTGGCTTTTCATAGCACAAAAAGCAACCGCTACAGTCATCATCACGGGAGCAAAATGACCTACTTAAATGCAATATCCTGACGGGAAGGTAGAGAAAGAACGGCTAGAGAGAAGTATGGAGGAGAATGCTTGTCGCCACCCTTACAAAGGGGTGATTAAAACAAGACTATGTTTCGGGATTCTATATGCAGCTGAATTAATTGTAAAATATGTGACAAGTAGGAAAATGATACCTAATTTGGGGGGGTCTGAGTAATTGAAGTGATAAAGGCTTAGTTTAGGAGGATTTGGAGACCGAAGAATGGATTAGTTGGGAGCAGAAAGTCTTTAACAATGTAAGTATGATGGTTGACTGATTGCATCAACTTGTATAAGAAATACCCAACTAAAGTGGGTCAGCATAGTTCTGGGTGTGGAAGATCCACCCGAGGGAGGACTTTCACCAGAATGGTACGGGGAAATGAGGAAGGATCTCTGCTCTTTTCTTTGGAGAAACTCTAGTTTTTTATCACACCTTGGAAATCAACTGCTGGCTTCTTTTACAGACCCTTCAGCCTGCTGATACGGATTCATCTGGCACATTACATTGAGCTTCCAGGCTTTGACTGGATCCTTCAGATCCCGAGTGCACAGACCGATCTTTTGCACTCTTCCACATCTGACTCTGTGGGCAGTCATCAAAAGCCAATTATATAAAAATTTAAATATCTATATATCTTGTATTAAATCCATTTCTCCAATAAGCACTGACTAATATAGTAAGTTTAAATTGCCCATTAGTCAATGAATTAGAGGTGTCAGTTGGACAGTTTGATATAAGCTAATGAAGTTGGAATGTCAAAGGGAAAGTCTGGTGTTCCACAGAACATTTAAAGTCTATAGTGAATCATTTTGACATCCCTTTTGTGGAAACTCCCATGACCCCTGGGTATCTACATCTGCTATTGTAACTGCCCCATGCTGGGCTCCTTTGGAGCTTCCCTTGTAGTGCTTACCCAGCTCGTCACAGATTCTCTTTGTCTGTTTCTTTCATCTGTCTAACTATGCTCAGTTCAATAACTGAATTTCATTTACCTTTGCATTCCCTTCACAACTTCCAAAATATGATGGGAGGATCACATGTATGTTGATGGCAAAAATGTTTTATTTAAGAGTACATGAGGATCCTCATAAAGCTGGAGATATGCAAGCAACTACAATTATCATTTTCATCACTGTATTTTACAGGTATGAAATTTTGTGGAATCGCGGTCCATCTTCTAATTTTAAGTCACTTATTTTTGCCACTACATCATGCAGAACCAGATCCATGATAAACATAGAACTGGCTAAGTGGATGTGTTTCCATGGAGTCTGCAAAGAAATATATCATTTATTTAATAGGCTTTTCAGAGGTGTTAGATAGAGTGATGGAATGTCAAAGCCAGCTGCTTACAGAAGTTATTAGGTAAGTTTTACTAAATACTGATGAGATTTGAGTATTGAGGAAAAATATGTTAATACTAAAGAATATTACTGATAATGATCCATATGTATTTACATTTCAATTATTCTTGTTCCCTCAATGTTTTGGAATAAAAGGCCACTCCCTTGGATTATATTTTTCTGCACAAATTAAAAATAAAACTAGTATTTGGGCAACAAAATTTGATCCACCTTTTACCCATAACTTTTCTGAAGTGGAAAATAAGAGTCTTCTTGTTGAAAATATTTTAAAAGATACTATTTTACTCAGAAATTTTATTAAGCATAGGATGAATAATGTACTTAGATAAAGATTTTCACCATATAAATTAGATACATATTTTGTTTTCTTTTCTTATTTTGTATCCTCAAAGACTTACTGATTATGAATGTGTTTGATTATAACCAATAAACTATGCAATTTTCTTGGGATTTTCAGAGTCATAACTTTTCAGTTACTAAATATGTCAACTGTTACAGCTACATTCATATGCAGCGATTCACCTTGCTGAAAAGCTGACACTGTCTTTGGGAACAATTTTTTGTAAATTTTACTGTGCTTTTTTGTATTAAGCTACTTATGCCTACATGTCCCATGGCTATATAGTTTAATACTTGATTATTTCAGATAGATTTATTTGGGAGAAAACATATATTACTAATAATGTATAAAGAAGGCTGAGGGAAAGCTTTAAAAATACCATGTCATGATGTTTAACATTATTTACTACAATAATTTAGATTTTCCATACTATTTTCTCCAAAATGAAAAGCAAATAAATGCCATGAAGAAAAAGTACTCTTGTGCCTCATATTTAGCACAAGTACTCTTGTGTCACAATATAGCATGTGCACATTTAAAGGAATGACCGATCTTTAGTTAAAAGTGTCTTTCTAGCCATGATTGATTGCCTTGTTAGTCTTGAAAGTATCATCTAGGTCATTGTAGTGAGATTATTCTAACCCCTGAATAAATTTGGATAGTGTTCTAAAATTAGCTGTGAAACAAAGGCAGTGAACACATTTGGCATGCATTAATCCAGCAGGTTGATATTTTAACCAACCCAAAAATGCAGGCACCATGGGAAGGTTTTAAGTAGAGTATTTAACATAACCACATAGATCTATCTGATGATTTGTGGAAGATGCATCCTAAGAAAGAAGGGCAGAAGCCAAAAGGTAGTGCGCAGGGCTTTGCACTATAACTCCAGATGGAAAGCACCAGAATGGCAGGTGAGCAGGTGCCCAGGCTCAGTGCCCTGAAGTCCAGCCTCAGCTCTCTGAACTTCTGCACAGCTCAACACCATCTGTTCTCCTGAGAAGGCACCAGTGTTTATCACCTTCCTCCTAGAGAACACCTTCCTACCTTCCTTTTTCACAGCAGAGACGGTTTAGATTTGCCCAAGCATGGAAAGTACATGTATGAAATGAAAACCAATAGGCAAATACTACCAAGTACAGATTTTTGAGCTGACCAAAGCCAACTCACTCTCCACAGGCTCTTAGAGATCATCTCTTTCCCTGTTTAAATGCTTACTCTCTTCCCTCCTCCTATTTCTCAGTGTTGTTTTTAACACTGTGTTCTGAAATTTTAACTTCCTATGGTAGAAAGCAGTTCTTTCAGTATTGAAGCTGATATTACTTCACGCTGTTGTCATCTAATTACTTAGCCAGAAACAATGGCTAAGTTACTCATCTGACAGAGGATGAGTTACCAGACATGCAAGTAATGCAAGCAATTTAACAACAAAAAACACTCTCAAACCTTCTCAGAAAAGCAATGAAATGCCTAACAGGTATACGGAAAATCCTCAATATCTTAAGCATCAGAGAAATGCAAATCTGAACCACAATGGTATCATCTCATCCTGGGTAGAATGGTTAGAAAAAGCACAAATGCTGATGAGGGTATAGGAGAAAAAGAACCCTTATACACTGGGGTGGGAGCATAAATTAAAGTAGATGTTACAAAAAAGAGTATGGAGGTTTCTCAAAATACTACCCCACTTCTCAGTATATAGCCAAAGGACATGAATTCAGAAACAATAGAGATAATGGGACACAAGTATTTGCTGTGACACTGTTCTCAATAGCTAAGATATGAATTTAGCCTACATGCCTTTTAGTAGATGAATGGATAGAGAAAAATATGTGATATATGAGTATACTGAGGAGTATTACTCACCCTTAGAGGAATGAAATTCTGTCACCTGAAACAAAATAGGTGGAGCTGAAAGACACTGTGTTAGGAAGAATAATCCAGCAGGGCGTGGTGGCGCATGAATGTAATCCGAGCACTTGGGAGGCTGAGGCAGGGTGAGCCTTGAGAGTTTGAGACCAGCTTGGGTGACAAAGTGAGGTTAAGGCCAGTCTGAACTGCATAGCAAGAACTTGTCTCGAAAAGAAGAAGAAGAAGAAAGAAGAAAGAAGAAGAAGGAGAAGGAGAAGGAGAAGGACAAGGAGAAGGAGAAGGAGAAAGAGAAGAAGAAGAATCTGGACACAGAAAGGCAAACACAGCAAGGTTTTCTCATGAGAAAACAAAAAGAAATTGACCTGAGCTGGCTTCAGCAAGATCTGCCTATAGTCCCAGATGTCTAGGAGCAGGTATGGGAGCTCTTGAGCTCAGGAATTTGAGACCAACGGGTACAATATAGTAAGATTCTGTCAAGGGAAGTCAAAAAAAAAAAAAAAAAAGAAAGAAGAAAAAAGGAAGGAAAGAAGAAAGGAAGGAAGGAAAGAAAGAAAGAGAGAGAGAAAGGAAGAGTGAGAAAGAACGAGAGAGAGAAAAGAGTGGGAAATAAGCGAAGAAGAGGGGAAGAGAGGAAGGGAGGAAAAGGAAAGAGGGAAGGAAAAAAGCAAGAGAAATTGATGTACACATAGAGCAACGATTACGAGACACTAGGAAAGTAGGGGGAGTGAAAGGGAAAAATCAGAGCAACTGGGTCAGGTTCCTGCACACTGAACACAGGTACAGAAATATCACACTGAAGCCCAACAACAGGTACAATAAATATAACTTTAAAAAAGTGCAAAAAATGCCAAAACTTAAAAGTTACCAAATCATCCATTCTATGACCAGTCATACAATTTCTTGCAACCTGTTGTCTGACTAGATGCCAAAAGGACTTCTTGTGAAAAACTAAGACATAGAGAATTAGAAGCAGGAAATGTAGTATTAACTAGTTTAGACATCAGAAGTAGACTGGAACTTCTGTAGACAAATCACCTACGCATACCTAAAATCTCAGCATAAAAGCTGTCAATTATATTTTTCTTTCAAGAGATACACTTCTTAACCTGTTTATTTGGGATGTTTTAGCAAGACAATATAGGGTATAAGGCCTATGTGTTTTTAGCTGAGGTTGGTTATAGCAGCTCTCTACTTTTCCAGGCCAAATTATTAATCCTTTGCCTTTAGAATGTTCAAAGTGCTACTTTATGGCTTCTGCGTGTCCTTACACTCTTAGGAGATTCACAGAGGCAGATGTTGATATAGCTAAGGAAAGTTAAGCTGAGAAAGATTAGCTCAAACAGGCAATGACATAGAAGAAAGATTGGCCCTGGGGTCACAGAACATGTGCTTGAGCATAGGCCATCACATTCTGTTTATGGAAACGCCACCCCGTGTGTGTGGGCTATATGTGGTTTGATCCACTGCAGGGATAGTAGACTTACAGAAACTTCTGTAATGACTCAACACTTGATCTTAGCCAAAGGGCTGAGAAGTGATTCTAGTAACTCAAAAGAATGACTTTATCACCCTTGGATCTAATAAAAATCAGGCTTGCATTTTGTAGGCCTTCCTTGCCTAGTAATTCAGTCTTTATTATAAATAATTGAAGGAATATTGGGCTAAGGACATGAGTCAATTAGTCACTTTGGGTTTTAAATTCCTTATATTTAAAAACTGAAAATAATGAGTCCCTCTACCTCATAGAACCAATGAAACAATAAAAAATAATAATGATGTAAAACTAACATTTGTGTAGATACTTCGTGTGATGTTAAAATGCTGCGCTCCTTAGTGGGAGCCCCAAGACCCAACAGAACTTCAGCTAGTAGAACCTGTGCTGGCACAGTGAGGCAAGGGAGCGTTCTTCCAGCCACCTCCTCTCTGCCTCTTCCAACTCAACAGATTTGGTTTCACCTCTTTTCAATTTAGGTTTAATGCTGCCATTAAATTTTCATAAATTTCTGGCTTTTTCTAGAGCGTACAAAGTATTACATTCATTACCTAGCTTAATCTGCACAATAGCCACATAACATCAGGACATTATTTCATACACAGAAAACAACACCCAACTTGACAAGAGCCCAGGCCTTAGGACTGCATGTCCAGGTCCTTCTCGGCATTGTGGCAAGTAAGAGAAGCAGCTGACAGTTTCTTGCACATTTTCTCTTTGTTCTGCTTATTTTCCTTAAAAAGTCTTGATGCTTTAATAGATCTTCACACATAATTGTTCAAAGATCATGAAAAGATAGTTAAAAGATCATGAAAAATACACATTTTGCTAAGATACGTCAAAATTTTTCTCTCTCAAGGATAGACCTCAGAAACATCTCTGTCTCTGTTTCCCGCTCTCTCTCTCTGTCTTTCTCATGCATATTCATATACATGTGTTTTACAGGGTGAATTGAGTCCCTCCCAAGATTTGCGTATTAATGTACTAATTCATGTACTAGTGCACAGTACTTTAGAATGTAGCTATACTTGGAAGAAAAGAATCTTTAGAGAGGGAATTAAAATCATGGCCTCAGGGCAGGCAAGAATCTACACTGAATGAAATGATGTCCTTAAAAAAGGAAGATTCAACACAGACACATACAGAGGAAAAATTATGTGAATACACAAGGAGAAGGTGGCTATCTACAAGCAAAGAAGGAAGCCTAGAATAGTTTCTTTTCTCACTACCTTCAGAAAAATTCCAACCCTACCAACACCTTAACCTTGTACTATTAATCTCCAGGACTACAAGAAAAGAAGCTCCTGTTTAAGCCACTTGATCTGTGATGCCAAGTTATGGCAGTTTTAGCAAACAAATTAAGTGAGCACATAATGTTGACGGTAACAACACATGAAATCATATAAGTAACTTTTTATGGGTGAGGTAATATAAGTACATCATGTTATTCTTCTTTTCCCATGTAATCAGGAGATATTTTCTTGATGTCCCAAAGCAAATGGTCATGCCTCCTCTCTTTTATTTCAAACTGCGCTTTTTCATAACAGTACGGATACTGCATACTAACACAAAGCCATAAACAAACATTTGGCTAATGGAAAATGAATCTTCCTTTGAGGCTTATAGACTGAATTTCTCAGAAAGCATTGGGAGTTGTTTGTCTTCTTGATACTTCAATTTTTTTTATCTATGAGAGGGAGGATTAGAGGTATAACCTTCAAAACAATATATTATGGTTCAAAAAACACTGGAATTGAAGCAAAACCAATCTGTATTCAAGGCCTGACTCTGTCAATGCTTAGCTATGTGATGTCAGGCAGGTCTTAAGCACTTATTTACTCTTTTGTAAAACACGGATAAGAACAGTGAAATCACAGTGCAGCTATAACATAGTAAGGTCATAAACATGAAATACTTAGAACACTAAGGAATCTATACAAGAGTTGGTTCCAAAATGCCATGCCTATGCACTTTTTTTGGGATCAGAATACCTCAAAACATAGTTTGAACTAGCTTCTCAAGGGCAAGAAAGATTGGCAAAAGAGTGTTTAGCTCTACTGCATACCTGTAGAAAAATCACTTCCATCGTCTTGCATTTTAATTTCTCAGCAGGATATTTTTAAAGGCAAGGATGATGTCTTCTGGACATCACGATGACATGCCAAAGCATGATGTCATCTAATGTTGACATCACTCATCATGTCCTTTAATAACACTTCTGCTGGCTGGAATGTCTTGGATATGTCACAAGTAATTTTGCTTACTTCAACTTGTGAGTAACCAGGATCGCCACATTCTGAGCCAATAAGTGTCCGCTCCTAAGAAGAAGTTAAAACTGATGTTTCATTTTATTATCATAGAAATTCAAACCCTAACCCCAAGTCTTCTACTACTGGATGTGAAGGAAGAGAAATTTCATTTCGGTTGAACCAGGTGAAAGGTGTTATAGTTTTTCCATAAAATAGTAAGATCCAAGTGGATTCCTAAAACAGTACACCCAAGCCTTTTGAGCTGTATGGTAGAGCCTAGAGAGTGTATCTTCAGACACCCAAAATCTCTCGAATAACCTGAGCCCCAAAGCACCAATGAGGACAGATTTGAGTTAGTAAGTCAGAAAAAGTGAGAAGTCCCCGATTAATCCACCCACTCAACAGACATTTACTGAACACACGTTAGGTTCCCATCATTTTGCTGCTCAGAGGGACAAAATATAACTTAATTCTTTTCTCTAAGTCAAATTCAGTAAAGCAATCCTTGTCCAGGAATGAAATCTGCTTAGAAATAACGACTAGAATAGTTCTTCCCTTCAAGAATACCAGTTGGTTGTGGGAGGGCAATCTGTAATCCCAGAACCCTTGGAAGTAGAGTCTGGAGGATCCCAAGTTTGTGTCCAAAGTCAGACAAACCCTACCTCAAAACAAAAAATAAAAGGAACTGAGGATACAGCTAAGTTCAACCCCCACTTTCTCTCTCTGCCTCTGTCTCCCTCTCTGTCTCTGTCTCTCTGTCTCTCTGCCTCTGTCTACCTCTCTCTGTCTCTGTCTCTCTCTGTTTCTCTGTCTCCCTCTCTGTCTCTGTCTCTCTGTCTCTCTGTCTCCATCTCTCTGTCTCTGTATCTCTCTGTCTTCATCTCTGTCTCTCTCTGTCTCTGTCTCTCTGTCTCTGTATCTCTCTGTCTTCATCTCTGTCTCTCTCTGTCTCTGTCTCTCTGTCTCTGTATCTCTCTGTCTTCATCTCTGTCCCTCTCTGTTTCTCTGTCTCCCTCTCTGTCTCTGTCTCTCTGTCTCCCTGTCTCCATCTCTCTGTCTCTGTCTCTCTCTGTCTTCATCTCTGTCTCTCTCTGTCTCTGTCTCTCTGTCTCTCTGTCTCTGTCTCTGTATCTCTCTGTCTTCATCTCTGTCTCTCTCTGTTTCTCTGTCTCCCTCTCTGTCTCTGTCTCTCTGTCTCTCTGTCTGTCTCTCTGTCTCTCTGTTTTGATATACAGAACATCAATGTACAGAACACATGCAAAAATCAAGGGTCCATGGAAAAAAGAATGTCAGACTACTACAGAAATCTATTGAAGGTTCTTCAGATTTCTGAGTCGAAGCTCATGGATAAAGCCAGATTTCTGATCATCCAGCCCTCATTTGATCCAAACCTTATGATCTTACTTCTTTTACCTGCAACAAGGGGAGAAAAAAATCTGTGGCAGCTCCAGAGACCTTTTCTTTCATTTCAGAGAAACAGAAAGACCACAAGACATAAAGGCAGAGCAAGGATCTTGTTAGAAGAATTTGAGAGATATTACAGGTAAACCTAAAAGATGTTTTATTGATTGGGCCAATTACAATAATAAATTCCTCTTCTCTCATCTAGGACCTAAGTGAGATCACCTGTGATAAGAAAAGTAATTGAGGCTATGTCCACAGACATCTCTCACTGGAACACACCATGAGAATTACCATAAAGGAGCATCTAATTGCAGAAGGTCTGTACTCCACTCCAGGAATGAAAGAAAGGCATGTGGGCTGAATCCAAAGCAGGAGAAAGAGCAGTCAATTAGGTGGAGGGAGAAACACTGCTTTGGATAAAAAGAATCATGGAAGATCAGGTTGTATCCTGAAAGCCACTCATTTATATGTCTGCTGAGCTACACCGTGGTGTGTTTGCAAAACTGGCGAACATAGAAGCCTCTGCTCTCGGGAAGAGTGCCTCGTGCTTGTAAAAGGAAAGTAGAACACACAACCCACCAGTAAACAAATGCATGATATTTTTAGAAGCCAATACACACAAGATAGAAAATAAAATGGAGTTATGAGATCATTACAGAAGATATATTTATTTGGTTGTGATTGGGATTCACTGTAGAAAACTGTCTTTGGGCCATGACAGTTGAACTTAAATATTAAGAAGATTCAGTCTCATGCAATAAGGCAAATAAACTCTCCAGGCAAGGGGACGAGCAAGAGGAAACACTCAGGGGTGAGAATCAGCTTGGAAGAATCAAGAAAAGCCCATGTGCCTGGAGCTGGCGAGGAGGGGTCAAGATCGAAGGAGAGATGATCAGAGAGACAGGGAGTGCTCTGGCAGTGTAAAAACCTAAAATGTTTGTAGTCACTGGGGCACAGAGCAGAGAAGTTGGAGTAGTGGTCAGCAAAGGAGAAAGTAAAGGGCCCAGTGGCCGCACTATGGATTTAGGACTTTCTGCTGTGAGGTGGTTAATGTTATGTGTCAGCCTCACTGGGACATGTGATCTCCACACACCTCACTATACACTATTTCTGAGTGTGTTCATGAATGTTTCAGGAAAAGTCTAACATTTAAGCAGATGAGTCCCTCCAAAATGTGTGCAGGCATCATCTCATTCACTGAGAACACTGACAGAACAAAAGTCAGAAGAGGGATGTACTTGCCATCCTTCTGCCTGCAGCTTGAGCTAGGACATTGATCTTCTCCTGCCCTCTGCACATCCCCAGTTCCTGGGCTTCAGACAAAGACTGGAATCCACATGAATGTCTCTCCAGCCCTAAGGATTGTACCTTTGCTTTTTAGGGTCTCCATTTTTCCAGCAGATCACAAGACCCCTCAGCTTCCACATTCTCATGAGTTATACTTTATAATAAATCTTCTTATACATATTTGGCAGGATGAGTGTGGCATATAGTAGGAGATATATATGTTGGTCTTTCCCTGAAACATAGTGCTGAAGAAAAGCTGGAAAATACCAATGCTTTTCTTTTGCTGCATTATAACCTGAGTTGAAATTGGGGAAAGTTCTAGAAAAGCTCTAACTTCAGTTGGATCAACCAGTAGTGGGTAAAATGCTACCACTCAGATACCAATGGGGTTCTTAATACCTTAAAAGTACTCTATAAAGGATATTCATAGCAGGAAAAATTTGGGACCAAGTGTCTATGATTTGTCTATGTGAATTTAGCATCCAAACTCAACGAGTACCCAAAAACAGGCATATTCAAAAGGTTTTCAGTTGTTGTTTTCTTTTCGTAAGCCCCCTGGATACAGAATGTCCTCTGTGAACTAGCCAGGAGAAAGAAATCTGGCTTCACAGCACATGTAATCTGGAGAGCAAGGAAAGAAACCTTTAAGCTGTTATTCAAACAAGCTTCATTCCAATTACTACTTTCCTCTCTGTCAGAATCAATTATTCTCACCGCTGACACAACCGTTGCTTGCTGGGGTGATTGGAAGATCAGCTGCTATATTTTTCTCTTGCTGTTTTCTTTCTTGGTTGCCTTCGGTTGCGAGTCGTTCTATAGTATTGCTGTTGATTTTGCCACTGCAGCCAGCGCCATGGAGTTGCTTTTACATGGCCATAAAATAAAATGAATGTACACAGGAAAAGGAGCCCTGCTCCAAGTCAAGCCCTGGGCAGCTTAGCTTACCATGCACTCAATTTCACAAGCAGGGACCTGTTTGAGAGATCTGTTTACTCTCAGTGCTTAAAGACACAGTGACCGTTGGCTTGGTGACATCCTCTGGCCCACACTGGGCCCTCACCAGACAAGGACTGACAAGCCAGCTTATTTTCACCTTGTGACACTGAGAGAAAGGCCAGTTCCTCCCCGGATGACTTTGATGAGCTAATTGCAGCAGCACACTGAGTTAATCACACCCCACCACAGTTGGGCGCCTGTCAGCACCTCCAGGATCCTATCAGCTGGAGCTTTGAGGCTTCATGAAACAACAAAGGAGGTTGAAAGAGAGCTCAAGTGGTCTTTACCACGTGGCTATCAGGCTAACCTGGACCAGTGTCGTGCAGTCAGGCCAGATCTCTTTCTGCTCTCATCCCAAGCTGTGTGTGACATTCTCTGCTGTCTTCTGAGGGTCAGGCATGAGTTTCAAAAGGAATCTCGGCATAGTTACATTTTTAAAATTGGATTCAGGTGTAGTTTAAAGATAATCTCTTAAATTTTATATTCTTTCCTGTCCTTGCTCTGATGAACTCTAAATATCACTTAAAATTCAGTGGCATGGTTGTGGTGTGTATGTAGCATGCGTCGAGGTCACCCATACTATTAAGATCAAATTTAGTTTATTTCTATCTTCTGCTTATTTCCTGCTTTTTATCATATTCCAGGCCTTGTACATTAAAATCTCCTTCTCCTGCCAACCCCAAAATTCTTGCATTCAAATCTTACTTATTAAAAGTACCACTATTTTCTCTTAGATAAAGCCCCCACTATTTCTATGTTTCTTTTCTCTGTAATCATTCACTTTTCAGGAATCATTCACTGCTAGTGTTTAAAACACTCAAGGTCAGGGGTTGTTTTGTGTTCTCTTTATGATTTATCTCCGGCACACAATAAGTGCTCAGTAAATCCCTGTTTGGATAAATGTTTAATGGTAAGCTCTTGAGATGTAGCCAAGCACATCTCAAAACAACAGATCCAGATTGTGGAGGGCTGCTTGCACCTCTGTTACTCACTATCTATATGAGCTTCCTGCCAGTTCAGATTTAATTCACCAAATATTACGAGTCATGCAGGAAAGGAAAAAAAGTGGAAGATGATTCTAAGTATCTGGATGTCTGAGATTATGACTTGCTGTCTTGTAAATTCACCTGTATAGATTGGTTTCTTTATGCACCATATGATTATTGCAGAACACAAAAGAAAAACTGCACAGTAGCTGTGATACAAGAGTCTTTTTCTTCTGCTTTTTTCTCACTGCCCCTCATCCTCTTTCTCCTTTTCTTCTTCCTGTTCTTCTTTTTTCTTCTTCCTCTTCTCCCTCTCCCTCTTTTACCTTCTCCTTCTTTTTCTTTTGCTAAAAGACACTCTGAATCTTCTCCAAAGTGGATAAAAGAGAGAAATTAATTGAAAGTTGAAATAAAGTCCATCTTGGACACATGAATATGGTTTTCAAAAGGAGGTCACCAACCACAGTAGAAAAGTCAGGGTGCCCATGACAGAGCTGAAGAAAGACAGAAGGTTGCATAACTCTTCCTTACAGGTAGTCATTACTTTTCAGTACCAATCACCCTCTTCCTAAACTTAATACTTTCCAGTGTTCATTTAAGATTCCAAGAACCTTGGGAAGCCATAGGTTGTGCTTCCAGTTCCACAGTTGCATCTCTCACTTTAGCAACATATACCTAACACATGCAGCTACTGTGAATGCCAAGGCCCAACATCTGCTGGAGGAGAAGCCACGCCCAGCACTCACAGATGTTCAGTAGTTGCCCTGTCTTATCTTCTACGAGTGTCCCACAATTGCCGATCTCACAGTGAACCATCTAAAGCTTAAATCATTACAGACCTTTCTAGAGAATCACAAGATAATCAGATAAAAAAGCTGGTTACAGAACAGAGTATGAGCTCTCTCTCTCTCACACGCAACACACACACAGGAACACACAGCCATTTTTCTCATTTTTTAGGGTGCTATCTCTTGACCCTTACTAGATTCTAAGCCTCTGGATGTCAATACCCAAAATACTGTAATTCTAATCCCTTGCCCCTTGGTAATAACTGAGAATTGACTCCTCAGCTATATCCATTGCTTTTTAAACTGACATAACTGACAGATTGATTAACACATTTGTTCAAAAGATAATCTATGTGCCAACTGGACTCAGAGGTAGACACATAAAAAAAGAGCAAATGTATGTATGTGTGTGTATATATAATATGTGTGTGTGTGTGTATAGATAGATAGATAGATAGATAGATAGATAAAATCTCCCACAGATCCTTGAGGAAGATTTATCTCCTGCTTGAATCTCTGTTTAACTTATTTCTAGAAATTGGGTGGTTCAAAATCAAGTTACCTAAAGATTCAATCTAGGGAGGGTTTTCCTTTTGGCATTCAGAATGGTTGCCTTAGGGCCAGGGATATAACTCAGTGGCACAAGTGCCTGCCTGGCAAGTGCCAGGTCCTGAGTCCAGTTCTTGGTACCAGAAAACAAACAAACAAACAAACAAAACAACGGAATGGTTGCCTTCTTGCTGTATCTTTACACATCTGAGAAATGTGGAGAGAGAGAGAAAGGGAGGAAGGGGAGAAGGGTGATCTCTCTGGTATTCTTTTTCACAAGGGCATTAATTCTATTGATGAGTACTTCATCCTCACCACCTAGTTACCTTCCAAAGGCTCCCACCTCTAAATGACATCACATTGGCAATCGGGGCATCCTGGGAGTCTTCACTGACCTTAGAGAAGTACATAGATATTCAAACTATTAGAATCTTCCAAAATTACCCAAACTTCATGTACTTCTGTCATCCATACTCATAGTCTCAAAGGCTTAACTCATCTGAACATCAACTCTCAAAGCTAAAGTTCAAAGTCTCATATAAATCAGATATAAGTAAGAATCAATGTATGATTCATTCTGTGGCAAGATTTCTCTTCACCTATGAATCTGGGAAGTCAAAGAAGAGTGTGCTTCAAGATGAAAAAGTAACACAGGTGTAGGGCAGACATTACCATTTCAAACTGGATAAGCAGGAAAGAGGGGAGAAATGACTACTCCCAAACAAATAAAAAACCTAATTTAAAAAGCTTCATTAGATTATGGTTCAGAAATAATAGCACTTGGCTCAATTACTGTACCCAGTGGAGCAGAATTCTTGTTGCTCCATGTCTGCTGGGTAGGGTTGGGGTAGGATAGGGTAGGGCTCTGCCAGGGGTTCCTACCCACATGGCTCTGTGTGTGTTTTCTCCAAATTCTTAGGTAGAATCACCTACCTGTTGAAGTGAAGGAAATGCTTCCCCACTTCTCCATTTTGCAATAAAGAAGGCAACCCTAATAGTCGCAAAATCACCCTGTTGCCATTCTTATCTTGAAGAATAGTGCACACTCCCAGCCAAATAGGGCTGGAGTATTTCTTATGAAATCTAGGCTGACTAAAACTCTTCCTCCACTCTGTCCTCTCTCAGTCCCCTTCAGTCTAAACTGGCAAATTCCCCCTGGATGGCTGACTAGATTCCTGGGTCACATTCAGGTTAACCTCATCAAGTAATTGGCCCCAAATGTTCTCAGTGAATCCTTCCACTGTTTTCCCTTTTTGATATGCAAAGGCTAAAACCTTTCTCAATCTTTAAGTTTTGTTCCACTTTGCTTCATTGACATCTCCTCAGGTTTTCCTGCAAGCAGTCAGGAGATACCAAGCAGCTCCTTCTACACGATCCTTAGAAATCTCTTCAACTTGATAGCAAATTTTATTGCTTGGAAGTCCTGCTATCCACATGCACAGGAGCAGGACCACAATTCTGTTGAATTCCTTCCCACATTAGAGCAAGGATAGTCTTTCTCTGTCTTTAATGAGACAGTCCTTATGTCTACCTGAGCCCTCATGTGAATGACTTTTATAATCCACATGTCCACCTGCGTTGTGTATGTGATCATTTATGTCTTACCAGAGAAGAATTTTTCTGAAGCTCTGTTTTCTGAGCCCTCAACCTAATAAATGCCTTCAAAAGTCCCCTAATGGCAATATCTGATTTCCTAGCACACATCTCAAAATTTTCCTAGCCTCTACCCATTATAAATTTCTAATCTATTTTCATATTTTTAAATATTATCGTGTTTTTGAAGTGTTTTTAAAATTTCCCTTGTTTATTAATATATGATTGTGATCCATAATAAACACATACATTGTGGGGAGTTGTATCAAAGACCAGGTTAAATAACCCTAAGTTATTGCAGGCTAATCAGGCCCACAATCTCCCAAGGGAGTGGATGGACGATGGCGTAAATAAAAAAATAAGACAATGGAATATGATTTCAGGGCTTCCAAGTGGGACTAATTCTTTTCCAGCTTCTATATTCTCTGAATTAGCCAAAGACTTTTCCAGGTCGCCATTTTTATTAAGTTTTCAAATAAGGGCGGGGGAATACTGAAGAAAATGCAGGAATCTGGGCAGGATCAGGAATCCTTTCAAGGATTCCTCCAGGTATTATTATGCTAATTTAGGAGAGCTATGTTATCTCCTGGAAGGTCTTCACAGCAGGGCTGAGATGCCTGCAGCCATAGTTTCTTTGAAGTTAATAGGGGTGTGAACCAGGCATCCTCAACTGTGGTCACCTTGTCCTTGAGGCGTCACAGCATCACAGGCCAATACAGGCCTCAGCAGTGACCAGTGACTTATAGAGGTTTATTTACTATGAATTAGCTGTTCATCTGCAGACAAGGTGCCTAAGCTTTGGAGAACTCCCAAGTAAATATGAAAAGCCAATTGGATAATATTAAATCCTGCTCAGAGCCACTTTGTAGTGGTTCCCAACAGAGTTGGAAATGCATATAAGCTATCTTAATAATTTTATTTTCCCTTCCATCCCCTTCCCAATCTTAAAAAGTCTATTACCTTGTGTCCTACTCACTTTCTTCATTAATGGACTAAATACCCAGCACCCACAATTTACAGAAGGACAAATGTATTTTGGTTTCAAGGCAGAACTTCATGGTAGAATGGCCTGGACAGAGGGTGGCTGCCCATATCACCAGAGCCAGGAAGCAAAGAGAGAAGGGAGAAGCTAGGAAGAGAGATAAACCCTTCCAGATCATGCATCTAATGACTTACCTTTTTCAACCAGACCCTATGACTAAATAGCAAGTCAGCTATATCAACCCCAGATTCAATCCTCTCAAAAGCCCTATCTATGGATGCATGAGAACTTTGGGGAAAATTCTTGATCTAAGCCAAAGCCTTTTGCCTCTGGTCCCCCAAAGATTCTTGCATATCTCTATGCAAAATACATATAGTCTATTTCTTAGAATCATCGAAGTATTAACAGTATCAGCAGTGTTGAAAAGTCCAGGTCCAAAGTTTCCTCTGATATTCAAGGTAAATTCTAAGCTAAGCTAGACTATTGATATACAGTGGCATAAGGCAAACTTTCCATTCCAAAAGAGAGGAATAAGCGGAAGAAAACTAATGAGAGCAAAGCAAGACTGAAGTAAGTAAGGTGAACTTAAATGCTGTAGTTCTGGGTCCAGCACTCAGGGTAAAGATATGAACTCCACAGCGCATTGCAAAATGTAGACATCATGACTTCTGTTTCTGGAGTGGCTTTGTTCACTGCCTACGGTTTTCTTCAAATGTTCCATGTCCCCAGTTTCAGTTTTACTCTCACACCTTAGGACACTGTCCTCTCAGGACCCCATTGCATGACCTCCTCGGCCTTTTTCTGAAATCAGGTGGAAGGCTACCAGAAGCCATAACTTTGCATGCACTCTACAAGCCAGTAAAACCAGCACCATATGCAAGATGACAAAATCTACCAGCAACTTGAACAGCTCCCAGTTCCCCTTGGGTCATAGCTACAGAGGCTTCTGGGTGTCTGTATGACTGGCCTCTGAGAAACCAGTCTAACTAGTCCTATTGTGTCAGTGGTCCTGACTAAGCTGGGCTCCCTGAAGCTCCCTTCTTAAAGCAAAGTTTTCACTTTATAACCCTAGAACCTGAGAAGGATGTTGTCTTGGTCTTGCTGGTTTCTGAAATCCTCTCAGGGCATCCTTGCTATTGTCCTAATGTAAAGTAGTTCACTTCTTTTTAATGCTAATCTTTTCAGCAACCAAGATCTCCACTAATCCAAATTTCAGGCCCCAACTTTACAGGCTCACCTTTCTCTGGTGAAACTCAAAACTATTAAAATCACTCAGCTGTGAAATTTCTTCATGATTCTCAAGTTTGACCCCACTAAAAGTTCCCAACAGTACCTGTACCACAGCCTGAACATTGGCTTGCCTTAAAATTTCCTCTACCAGATTGGCCACTGCTCTTAATCTCAATCTCCTGTAAGGTCTCAGGAGATGAAAAGAATTAAGACGAATTTTCTGCCAAAGCATAACACATGTGGCCTCTGTTCCAACTGCCAATGAAGGCCTTGTTTCCAATTGAAACCTCCTAAGCCTGGGCTTTACAATCTGGAGCTCTGACCAGAATGAACAGATCTACTCATCTTATAGTATTCTGGGGTTTCTCTAGCTTACATCTCCAAATCACTCCAAACACCTCCCACAAACCAGTTCCAAAGCCTTATAAACCACATAATCGGGAAGTCACAGCAATGATTCCACTTCTCTGGTACCAAATCTATCTTAGTCACTTGCCTCATTGCTAGGACAAATACTTGGCACTTTCAACTTAAAGGAAGAAAGGTTTGTTTTTGCTGAAGGTTCCAATCCCTGGTTGGCTGGCTCCAAGCAAAAATGTCATGGTAGAAAGGCCTGGGCAAAGGAAATCTGTTCACACCAGGGCAACCAGGAAGGAGAAAGGGAAGTGAGGACCAGATATGTCCTTCCAGGTCACACATCCAGTGACCCTTCTTGTCTGACCAGACTCCACCTCTGAGAAGCTGGTCAGCTATATCACCCCATAATTCAACAACCTCCCAAAAAACCCTATGAGTATGTGAGGTCTTTGGGAGACATTCTCACTCTAAAGCATAACACCAGTATCCTACAACTTAGCTTTTATTTTGCTCTTTAAATTATTTAAATGTTGAGTTTCTCATATAGGAAAAATGATGCAATGTATAACTTTCTATGTCTGATTTATTTCTCCACATTATGGTCCCCAGGTACCATCCATCTTCGTACAAATGACTCAGAACTTCCATTCCCAGTACCAATTCTTGTCTTAGTCTACTTAGGATGCTATTAGAAATACAGCGAAATGTTTGACCCACACCAAAGGCACTTCCTTCTTACAGCTCTGGAAGCTGGGAAGTACAATTTGCAGGTAGTTGTGTTCCTCCTATTCTTTCATACAGCCGAGAGAGGTCATCTCTTCCTGTCTTCTTATAACGGCACTGATCTTGCTCAGGAAGGCTTTGCTGTCATGCCATAATTACCATCCACAGGCACCAGTTCTGTATACATTGGAGATTATAGCTTCAATTAAAAAGTTTTTGATGGAACACAAAAGTTCTGTCCACAGTAGAAAGAATTAGGATAGGAATGATTGACTGGAGAATTGTTGTTCTCAGAAGATATTTCTTCCTGTACATACACACATTTACATTTTTCTGATTTTTTTATTATTCTTGCTAAATGTCATACATGACATGATAACTGATGATGGTGTTAACATACTTGGATATTTATGGAAAGTGAGCATTTATCCCATGTGAACATGATGACATCATGACAGTAAACAAGTTGTTTTCTAAAACTCTTTACTTGACAGTCTTGTTTCTGCATTCATTGGAAATAACCACCAGAAATGCCATTTGTATAACACAAAATGAATACTTTTAAATTTTTTCAAAAGAATTTCTGAAAAGATAAGAGGTGGATATCTTTTTTATTAATTGCATACACTAGGAAATAAGGAGGGGTAAAAGTAAAATCGTACGAGATTTCTCATGCGGAGATGTTGACTTTCTTCTTGGCACTGCGTGTCTCTGCCCAGCATTTGGTATACTTTCTTCTTTATTACTCAGCAAGTGATTAAATTATTAATTAATGCCCTCATTGTGGAATATACAAAACGCAGATTTTACAGCCTGAAAAGTCTCTGTATAAACACAACCAGGAACCTCCTCTGAGATACCCACTGAGAAACCCAGAAGCTAGATGTAGTCTGTTCCCAAGTGAGAAGCAGACCTCCACCCCAGAGGTGTTTATTTTTCCTTTAATCAAGTAATGAAGCAACACAGACACACAGAAATGCCAAGGGCTCTCTCCCAAAACACCTGCAGAATGAGCTTCAAGATGCTGGAAGGATTCCCTGGTGAGTCTCAGCAAAGTCTGAGACAGCCCTGTGCTTTCTCAGCTTTGAGCTCAATGCTCTAAAGATCACAACAAGCTCTTCCCAGTGAACTCTGTACCACGGATATTGGACATTACAGGTAAATGTAATATCAGTCTTACTGATCCCTATTTTAGCAAGGATGAATAAGGGTACAAATGACTGTCTAGCATAAGGACAGATTTTCTGAAAGAGGTGGAATGGAACAAATTATCTCTCTGTTCTCATCTTACGGCCTTTTCTACCCATGCCCAAATGGTTTCTGTAATAGGAACTTAACACTTTCTAAAGCTTCCATTTCACTTTCTTAATAATAATTTCAACTACCAGTCATATTTAACTATAACTTCAACTGACCTCACATTGCTCACTCACTGTTATGTCCTGTACAGGCAAAATAGATGAGAACTTCCCAGTTCCCATAGGAATTCATCAAATACCTGAAGAGAGTTGTAATCCCTCCTTCTGGGTTACTTGACTCCAGGCCTGCATTTCACCCCCATGAAACCATTCAATGTTCTCAAAGGATTCCAGTTATGAAAACCTGGGAATGGATTTTAGCTCCTCTCTTATTGAACAACTTCAATGTGCTTGACAGGAATGCCCACCCAAGCCTTCTTCTCATTTCTCCTCAGCCGCCTTCACTGGCTCCCCTCTTTAGGGAAGAACTTCACTAAGTTCTGACACTCGTCTGGATTAGGTGTCAGCTCTTTTTCGCTCTCCTTTTAAAAATATACCTTCAGTGATGGCATCCATGCCACAGACTCAATTGTAGCTGAACATGGATGATACCTGAATTTCATTTCCTGTCTGAGCATTACATGCCCATAATAGCTCTACTCAAAACATCCCCAAGGTCTCAAACTCTATAAATACAAAACAAAAATAATGACCATCATCACAAAAATGAATCCTTCCTCATCTGTGTTTACTTCTTTTTCCAATTCAGTGAATGGCTCTATTACCTATCTGCTCAGTGACACAGTGAAAGATTAGAAATTATCTTTAACCTGAGTAATTTAGCCATAATATTCCAGAAAATAAGAAAGCAAAAAAATACTTTAAATCCAAGACTCTCAATTTCAACCCAAATGACTTGTTTCTACATCTATATGCATATTTTTAGTTTTGGGGTATACTTGTCTTTGTACACTTACTCAAGCAACCCCCAAATTAAAAACTTTTTAAGAGCTAATAGAGAAAATTGATTATATGTGATCAATTCATTTCAGGGATGTATATAACGTATGGCATTTTCACTGCATTCCATTTCATGCCATCATTATAAAAATATAGAACTTTGATAACCCTACAATCGCTTGTAAAGTCTATTTCTGTCAAAGAGGCAATGAGGCAAAGTTCACAGCCGAGGCCAGGCATACTTTACCAACAGTTAGCTTAAACAAGGAGAACTTTGACACTTGCAGTGAGGGGGGACCTTTCCATGAATTGCTACTTTATTGAAACTCTGCCTAGCAGATGCAGTTTAAGTGGAAAGGGAATTTCTGCTGCTGTTTATAGGGCTGTGGGGGTCATATGTCAACCAGGGCCTTCTTAAAATGGACTGGAAGAGTGTGCCTCTTCTATGTCAGTCTCCCTATTTTTGTTTCTGACAAATATTTAGGAATTAAGTAATTCTCTTAAGGAAGGCACGATGCCTTTTACAGCCTGCAATCCTGAGGGTTGCTATGGATAAGAACTTCAGAATTTTCCACAGCATTTCTAAATATTTGCAGAGAGGTATTTCCTGCTTTAAGAATGACAAAGGTCTAACTTGGAGATTGAAAATTTTAGTGCTGGTCAATTATTCCAGAAGAGCTGTGCTTTGATAAAATCCATACACAAATATTCTACAGTGACATTTTAGGTTTGGCAAGCTGGCTCAATCTAGGAAGTCAAAATCAAGCCAGCATATGCCATCCTTAGAGAGGGTCGGATAGCCCAGTGGGGCTACTACATAGGAGGCCATTCTGTGCAAGCAAGCACTGGAAATTGGGCATGAAATCCTCCATTCAGAAGAGTACAACCTGGTATTATCCTAAAATGTGCATGATGAAATGAACACGTTCTGATAGAATAACATTTTTTCCCTGATCCAGCCTCTTAACCTTCAGCTGTCTCTCAAATGATTTCATTATTCAGATTTATAAAATTTAACTTATTTGCCTCCCTGGATGCCAAAAAATTGCAAACAGTTGCTAGGATCTGTTGCATATTCTCAGGCCTAACTGTAAAGTCTCTCATCTTGCCTTAAAATATCAAATACCTTCACTCCAAAGAAGGGGAATAATAGCCACCATTTATTAGATGTCTTCAATATTCTACATGAAGTTATTTTTTCAGACATTACCTCTTTAATTTTTATAAACTTTTGTGGGGCAGGAATTATTTTAACTTTTTGTATATTCTGCTATAGTCCAAAAGGATTCAAGGCAAAGACAGTGTGCTATTTATTTATTTTTATTTTCTTAAAAGAACAAAAGCATATTAACAAACAGTCATTTACAAAGTAGCACAAGAATATTACAATCAAAACTGGATTACAGACAAGGTGATAGGGAATTAAAGATGGTTGTTGTATTACATATTGATAACTTGAAAGTATATACTTAGGAAAACAAATATAGACATGCAAGATTGATCAAACAAATAATCATTAACTGTTCCGTACAATGAAATGACAGAAGTCAGTAGTACAACTATGTTGTCTATCCTGCATATACATACATACATACATACGTAAGTACCTCTTTCATCTCTTTCCCCTCATCCCAATTGCTTTTTACTTTTGAGCAGTTTGCTTTCATTTCACACTATCATACCTCCTAATTTATGTTCACACTTTCAGGTTTTTACACTAGTGACACAATACATGGCTTACACATGCACATCTGATTTATTTCACTTATGAGTATGGTCTCTAGTTGTGACTATTTACCTATAAAAGGCTCAAGTTTGTCTTTCTTTACAGCTGAATAATATTCCATTATACAAAAATGCCACAATACTTTTATCCAGTCCTCAGTGGATGGACGTTCGGGCTGCTTCCATGATTTCACTATTACAAATTGTGCTGCTATGAACATGTGTGTGTGTACATATATCACTGTGATATGATGTTTTCAGATCTTCTGGGAAAATACCCAGAAGGGGAATAGCTGGGTTGAATGGGACCTCTAGACCTAGTTTGCTGAGGAATCTCCAAACCGATTTCCACAGTGGTTTCACCAGTCTGCATTCCCACCAGCAGTGTAACAGAGTCCCTATTTCTCCACAGCCTCGCCAGCATCTGTTATTGGATGACTTTTTCATACTGGCCAGTCTTACTGGGGTGAGATGAAATCTCGATGTTGTTTTTATTTGCATTTCTCGAATGACTAATGATGTTGAACATTTTCTCATGTATTTATTTGCCGCCATTTGTATTTCTTTTTCTGAGAAGGGTATATTCATGTCAGACGCCCATTTTTGGATTGGGTCTTTGAATTTGGAGGGCCTGATATTTTTTAATTCCTTATATGTTCTAGGTAAAAGATCTTTGTCCAAGAGAGAATCAGCTAAAGGTTTTCCCCAATATGTGGGTTTTATTTTCACTTTGCTGGTGATTTCTTTAGATGTGCAAAAACTTTTCAGTAAGATGAGGTCCCAGTTGTTGACTCTTTGAAGTATTTTCCTTGTGGTTTGATTTTTGTTCATGACCTCTCTGCCTACTCCCATGTCTTCAAGATTTTTACCTACCTTCTCTTCCAATAGATTTAATGTTTCTGTTTTAATATTGAGATCTGTGATTCATTTTTACTTTAGTTTTGTGCATGAAGATCGACTTGGGTCTATTTTCAGTCTTCAGCTAGTGGAAAGCCAATTTTTCCAGCACCATTTCTTAAAGAGGCTGTCTTTCTTCCAGTGAGCTTGTTGGCCCCTTTCTCAAAGATTAGGTGACTGAGTGTGTTTGTGGTCCTGGCTGCATCTTCCAGTCTGCTCCACTGATCCTCAGGTCTGTTTTTTAGTCAGGACCAGGTTGATTTTATTATAGTACCTTTGTAGTATAATTTCAGGTCGGGAATTATGATTCCATCTGACTTGTCTTTGTTGCCCAGGATTGCTTTTGCTATTCTGGGTCTTTTCTGGTTCCAGATGAATTTAAGGAAAGTTTTCTCTAGATCTATAAGATATGCTAACAGTAGTTTAATGGGAATTTCATTGAATCTGTACAACAATTTTGGTTGTCCAATGTTTGTTCTTCCTATCCATGAGCAAGGAATGTTATTCCATTTAATGAAGTCCTTTCCAATCTCTTTTTTCAGAGTACTGTAGTTTTCATTAAATAGATCATTTACATCCTTTGTTAGATTTATTCCTAAATATTTCAATTTCTTGGATGCTATTGTGAAAAGTACGGTTTCCTTAATTTCTCTCTCAATCGGTTTGCTGTTTGTATACAGGCATGCTATTGATTTTTGAGTGTTGACTTTGTATCCAGCTACACTATTGAATTTGTTGATTAATTCAAAGTGTCTTCTGATGGATGTTTTGGGGTCTTCCATGTAAAGTATCATGTCATCTGCAAATAGTGATAATTTCACTTCTTCCTTTCATATCCTTATTCCTTCTATTTCTCACTCTTATCTAATTGCTCTGGGCTAATGCTTCCAGAACTATGTTGAATAGGAGTGATGACAGTGGACATCCTTGTTTTGTTCCTGTGATGGTTGATACCTTGTGTCAACTTGGGGAGTCCAGAGATTTGGTTGAGTGATTCAGCAGGAAGCCAGGGTGCTTACTTTGTATAGATCCTGAGCCTGAGGAAGTGGAGGGCATGGAGGTTATGTGAAAGGTACACGCCCCCTGGGTGGGAGGTAGGCTGTTTACAATGCAGAGGAGAAAAGGAGGCTGCTTGCAGCCATTCTTCCCTTTTGCTGGTTGTTTTTGCTGTGCTCTGCTGCCCTGAAAAGTTTACCCTCTGCCATGTGCCACTCTGCCTCAGAACGAGCCAAGTATGGACTGAAACCTCCACAAACTGTAAGCTAAATAAACCTTTCCTTCCTTCATTTTGGGCATTGGGTATTTTGTCTCAGCAAAGAGAGAAAAGTAACCAAGACAGTTCCTGACTTTCAAGTTAAAGTTTTTAGCTTTTGTCCATTTAGTATGATATTGGCTGTTGTTTTGTCATAGTTGACTTTGATCAGAATGAGATAAAGGCAATCTATTCCTATTTTCTCTAGCGTTTTTATCATGAAAGCATGTTGGACTTTGTCAAAAGCTTTTTCTGAATCTATTGAGATGATCATGTGGTTTTTGTCTCTGGCTCTACTGATGTGGTGTATTACATTAATTGATTTGCAAATATTAAATGATCCCTGCATTCCTGGAATGAATCCAACTTGGTCATGGTGAATAATTTTCTCTATGATTTGCTGCATTCTATTTGCTAATATTTTACTGAGTATCTTTGCATCTATGTTCACTAAGGAGATTGGTCTATAGTTCTCTTTCTTGGTTGGGTCTTTCTCAGGTTTTGTTATCAGTATAATACTTGCCTCCAGAAATGAGTTAGGGAGCATTGCTTCCTTTTCACTTTCATTGAAGAGTTTGAGGAGTGTTAGAAGTAAATCTTTTCTAAATATTTCATAGAATTCTGCTGCCAGTCTATCAGGGCTTGGGCTTTTCTTTGTCAGTAAGTTTTTAATTACATTTTCAATGGAATTAATTGATATTGAGTTGCTCAAGAATTTTGTATCTTCCTGATTCAATTTTGATAATTCCTACGTATCTAGAAATCTGTCCATTTCGTTGGAGTTTCCTATCCTATGAGAGTAAAGATTTTCAAAGTAGATATTACTGATCTTTTGAATTTCTGTAGGATCTGCAGTGATTCATCCTTTTCATTCCTCATTGCATGAATTTGAGTTTTTTCCTTTCTTTTTTGATAAAATTGACTGAGGGTTTATCAATTTTATTTATTCTTTTTTTTTTTTTTTTTTTTTTTTTTTTTTTTTTTAAATTTTTTTTTGTTTTTTTTTTTTTTTTTTTTTTTTTTTTTTTTTTTTTTTTTTGCGGTACTGGGGATCGAACTCAGGACCCTGCGCTTGCTAGGCAAGTGCTTATTCCACTGAGCTATATCCCCAGCCCATTCTTTCAAAGAACCAACTCTTTCATTCATTTATTTTTTATAGGGGCTTATTCATCTCTATTGCATTAATTTCTGCCCTGATCTTTAAAGTCTCCTCCGTTCTTTTGGCTTTGGGCTTGACTTGTTCTTCTTTTCCTAAAAGTTTGGGGTACAGCATTAGGCTATTTATTTGTTCTCTCTCTGTTTTGCTTATATGTGAGTTCACCACTATGAGTTTCCCTCTGAGAACTGTTTTCATTGCATCCCACAGATTACAGTAGGTTGTATTTGCATTTTCACTTGTTTGTAGGTAGTTTTTAATTTCTTCTGTGACCCATTGGTTGTTCAGGAGGTTGTTGTCTAATTTCCAAGTGTCTATGGAGTTTTTGGAGTTCTTTTTGTAATTAATTTCTAATTTCATTGCATCATGGTCAGATAATATCCATGGGATAATTTCAATTCTTTTGCATTTAGGTAGGTATGTTCTTTGCCCTAGAATGTGGTCTATTTTAGAGAAAGTCCCATGTGCAACTGAGAAAAATGTGTATTCTGATGTTGTGGGGTTTAACATTCTGTATACATCTACTAAGTCCATTTATTTGCAGATTTGGTTCAGATCTGTTCTTTCTTTGCTGATTTTTTGTTTAGTTGATCTACCTCTTTGCGTCAAAGGGTGTTTAGGTCCCCTATTACAATAGTGTTATTGATTATTTGGCTTTTTATGTCTATAGGATTTGCCTTATACAGTTTGGTGCTCCAATGTTTGGTGCATACATGTTTAGGATTGTTATCTCTTACTCCTGCAGTTTCCCCCTAACTAAGATATAGTGACCTTCTTTATCTCTTTTGATTGTTTTCGGTTTAAAGTTTATGTTGTCTGAAAACTTAATAGCTACACCTGCTTTTTTCTGGGAACCTGTTCCATGGAGAATTGTTTTCCATCCTTTGAATTTGAGTTTATGGATTTCCTTTGAGGTAAAGTGTGTTTCCTGTATACAGCATATTGTGGGATTTTGTTTCTTAATCCACTCTGCTAGTCTATTTCTTTTGACTGGTAAATTGAGGCCATTTACATTAATGGTTATAACTGATACATGTTGGTTTATCCTTGTCATGCTATTTGCTTGCTGTTGGTTTCCTACTTTTTCTATCTGTTTAATTGCTTGCTCTGCTTGAGGGTTCCTTGCTATTACTGTTCTTGAGATTGTAGTCTCTTTTTCTCTGTCTAATATTTTTAGTACTTTTTGTAAGGTTGGTTTGGCCACTCATGAAGTTCTTCAGTTGCTCTTTGCTGTGGAAATATTTTATTTCTCCATTGAATTAGAAGGATAGTTTTGCAGGATACATCAGTCTAGGTTGGAAGTTGTTTTTGTCTCAGAACCTGTAATATATCAATCCAAGCTCTTCTCAATTGCATGAGTTGTGTTAAGAAGTCTGCTGTGATTCTGATGGGTTTTCCTTTATAGGTGATCCGTTTCTTTTCTCTAGCAGCTATTAATATCCTATTTTTTTGCTGGAGATTTGAGATCTTGATTATTATATATCTGGGTGTGGTTTTATTTTGGTTATGGCTAGTTGCAGTTCTATATCCCTCATTTACTGTACATCAGAATCTTCTTCCATGGTTGGGAAATTTTCTGCTATTATTTTTGCACATATACTTTTTATGTCGTTTGTGTTGCCCCCTGCTGTTTCATTGACTCCTATTACTCAGACATTATTTCTCTTTGCATCACCTTGCAGCTGTTGGATTGATTTTTCTGGGATCCTTGTTGATTTTAATAGATCTTTACTTTCACGATCACTAGCCACCATGCTATCTTGAAGACCTAAAATTCTGTTTTTGGCTTCATTCAAGTGATTTTGCAAACTTTCAATGGAAGTTTTGATTTCCTGAAAATCTCTTTGAGTCTGTTTCATGCATTCCAACTCATTCCTAAATTGCTCATATAATGTTTCCATCTGTTGCCTATGTTCATCTATTTTATTATGTTTCTTCTCTAGATGTTTGGAGCATTTCTTTCATTATTATTGTCATTTCACTTTTTGTCTGAGAGATTATTCCTGATTTGATCCCTTCTATGGCCTGATGGAGCTGTTTCTTTACTTCAGATGCAATCATTTAAGAGATTTCAGGTATGTGGCTTCCAAGTTCTTCTATGTCAGTGTCTCCTGGATTTGTTCTGGGTGAAGTTCAGTTCTGAGACTGCATTTTGCTCCTACATCTTATCATTTTGGATGTCAGATGAAAAGTTCTGAGCTACAAGTTACCCAGGCAGCTCACCAAAGGACTCTAGGGACCCTAGTTTACCTAGATATGAAACTTATCCCAAGATGGTAGCAGGCCACGGACCACTGGGCCCAGCCCAGGTAGCAGGCTGTGGACCACCCCAGGCAATTGCTGGGGTGCATGGCTCAGACCACAACTGTGATGCTGGGGTAATGCTGAGTTTTGGTACCAGGGTCTCCAGGCTGTACATGGAAAGTATGTGGGCCTCAGCCTGGGATCCAATGGTGGCCAGACAAGGGCCATTGCTCCAGGCTCCTCAGGTAGCTGGCCAGGGGAAAGCAGGCCTCACCCCCAACCTAGAGAATCACAGAGCCCAGGGCTGCTCCCATGCAGCAGGCCTCACCCTCCAACAGAGAGTTCACAGAGAGGTCATTCAGGTACCATTTCCCCAGGCTGAGCTCCTTCCTTGTCCCAAAGGAGTAGAGCAGAGCACATGTGCAGGCCTGACCTACAAATGGAGAGTTCCACAGAGACCGGGGCTGCTCCTATGCTTCAGGCTTCCCTGCCAATGGAGAGTTCCACAGAGACAGGCTGCTCAGGTGCCACTTCCCCAATTCAAGCTCCTTTCCCATCCCAAAGGAGGACAGTGTGCTATTTAAAATTCAATTATCAGTTTTTTTAAACCCTAAAGAACTGCTCTTTAAAAGTCAATTACCAGTTAGATAAATATCTAAACAGAAAAACACTGAGAAGTAATGTATCTGGAGATGGTCAGGCAATACACATCCCAGCATCAACAGGGGCCATGACCAGCAGCAGAGGGTCTGGGGACCCATAATAGGCTGAACATACCAGGGCAGAATATGAGATAGGGAGAAACAGCTGGAAAGCTCAGAACTAGGAGAAAGAAGTATTCATATCCACTTAATAGAGTGTCTCACATGGGAGGACCATGGCATTTGGGATGAGCCAGCTCCTCATGAGGTAGGGTTGCCCCAGCATCACAGCCTGTCAGCTTATGTTCACCTCAGACCCTTCCCAAAAGCACTATCTCTTTTATATTTTAATGATTAAGAAAACTAACAAAACAATAATGAAGATGAATCTTATCATTGACACAAGCAGAAGTCCTGCCCATGTCCGAATGCACCATGCCTAGTGAAAGGGGAACTGGAACCCTAATAATTATACATATTATTATTCCCATGTTACTTGGAGGAGATTCCACATTCAAAGTTATGCATTAGAATGGGAGCTCTCAGTGCTTAATATTAAAAGTCATTCCCTTACCCTGATGGCACATTTGTCCTGACCGATTTGATATTTCCCTTCTTGCCCAAATAATACCTTTTATATAAACAGTGATTTTGTAGACACATGTGGATAATTAGCTTTGTAGAGAAGAACTAAAGCCTCTACATTCTGAAGAGCTTTTTTACATTATGCATACTCAGGTATTTTCTATTACTTTTCTTTTTGGGGGGGGGGCGGTACTGGGGATCGAACTCAGGACCCTGCGCTTGCTAGGCAGGCGCTTATTCCACTGAGCTATATCCCCAGCCCCCTCTATTACTTTTCATTTCCACTGATGTGTGATAAGGGCAAGGAGGAGAGATACTGTATTCTCCTTAACACATTTCATGCAAACTCCCATTGAGCTTGTCATTCAGCTTTACTTCAGCCTCCATTTTCACCCAGACACCTTTACTCATTCCTCTCTAACTCAGTCTCCTTCCTCTCTCTCCTCCCCTCTCTAGCCTGTATTTCTCAACCACCACCCTATACACATGCTTTGCCCTTTCCTGCCCTACTCTTGCCCTAGAAACAAACTCTCACTAATGGAAACTTTAGGCTTCCCAGCCTTCTAATTTCTAGTTGAGTACAACCATTGGATGGTCCAAGCAGAAAATCTGCATATAAATGGGAAAAACAGAGGGAATATTTTATCCTTCCTGCTCCCTCCCTGGCCTACTAATACGACCTACAGCTGTTCCATACCATCCATTCCCTTAGGAATTTCTTCCTCCATGGCTCTAGGTCTCATCAGGGTTTTCAGCAGTTTCCTGTCCCTTGCCCCTTCAAACTGAGAGGAAGTAATGACTGCTTACCATGGCTATGGTCTGCGTGTGTTAATGTGTCTTAATTGGTTCCCTTGATCCAGCCTAAACCTAGAACAATGGTCTCTCTCCATTAAAATTTCTAAAGTCATACAATGCAAGTGGAATTTGTTTCTCTATCAGAACTGTGATCAGCATATCCTTTCTCTCAGTGTTGCCTATTATGCCACAGGACTCAACATCTGCTATCATCAAGCTTCTCTCAATCCCTGCCCTCTTCTCAAGCATTCATTTTAACATCTCCCCTAAAAATTTATCGGACTGAGTTCACTTTTCCTAAAGCAGGTTCAAATGGAGGATTAGCTCCTCCTCATCTGATTTAGGAATGGAAACGTATCATCTCCCAGTTCTGGGTCATTATTTAGCGTACAAAGCAAAGAGATTCCAATTTCTGAAAAGGGCCAGGCCACCCTGTTTGACATCCATCTGTAACAACTGGTGCATCACCTGCTGGCTCCAAGTGACCTTCCCTCATTCATTAGAGTTAAATTCAATCTTCTATATCTTTAATTTGGTCCCAATTTTTAGTTACATCAACATTAATTCATCTGTTGAGTGGATATTCATTGAGTACCTATGAACAGGCCGTGCTCTAGTCACTAGAAAAAACAATGTTGAAAGAGATAGTAATAATAAATCTCCTGCTATCACATACTTCTGTGTGTGGGACAGGAACTCTGTGTGTGGATAAACCATCACACTTTAGCCCAGTCAGGGTCATAGCTGACTATAAAGGGGCCCAGTAGAATTCTACAGCATTTTCTCAGTTGTCATATTCATTGGTAGCTTTCCTAGCCCTCAAGGACTTTTCTCTCCATTTGACTTTACATGCTTCATCCATAGCTCATACACACATTGTCATTACCAGGAAGGATGCTTTCTTCAAAATCTTTCATTTAAATACGGAGTTTTCCAATCCCAGTATTCCATCCTCAGGGTCACTTCCTCCAGTGACCTCCATGTCAATTCTTCACTGTCTTTGGACTTCCATACAGTTGATCTCACTGCTGTCTCACCATTCCTTAGATTTCTTCTGTAACCAGGGCAAATGGGAAGGTTCCCAGGACTCTGCATTAAGCTGAACACAAATGGTCCCAATTCACTGATCCTGATGCTGTCACTATGATTTCTTCCTTTTCTCACCTGCTAGCACCATGCTTTGTGAGGCTGTCAGTTCCTCAATAACTTCTGGCCAATTGTTGCCAACTCAATTGCCCACGTACCCAAGGCTCTGCCTGTATAACCAATGTCTTGTAATAAACTTCTTCTGTTTAAATTCTTGAAGTCATTTTTCTCATTCTTCATTAGATCCTGACTAAAGCATATTGTCCAATAATATTAAAAAGATATCAAACTTCCATAGTGTAAGTTGGAAAGAAAAATTGAGACCATACACCAACAAAATTAACAAAAATGACAGCGGTTAACATGGACATGAGATTAATATATATTGAAATACTTCTTCTGGGAATATAAATTGAAATAACAAGCAAATGTTGGAAAACATTAGCATTATTTTACACTTGTGGACATTTGCATCTCTAGTATTCTTAATTCCTTTATTTAGAGAAACTCTTGCCTTCAAGCAACAAAGATTTACACAGAATTAATGCACTAAAGATTAGCAATGACATAAGCCAAAAAGGAGATGAAACTAAATAACTATTAAGAATACATAGTACAAATGATGGCCTAATATAATAGTCTCCCCTATCCATGGGAAATATGTTCCAAGACCCTTAGCAGATGTCTAAAACCACAAGTAGCATTAAGCATTTTATCTATGGTGGTTTATTTTATACATATTATATCTCAAATATATCTCAGTGATAAAATTTAATTTATAAATTATGCATAGGAAGAAATTAACAGTAGTAACTAATAATAGAATAGTTATACACTATAATAAACATCATTTGGCTGGGGATATAGCTCAGTGGAATAAGCGCCTGCCCAGCAAGCGCAGGGTTCTGAGTTCAATCCTCAGTACCACAAAAAAAAAAAAAAAAAGAGTTAAAAAAAAACATCATTTGACACTTATGAATTCCTTATTTCTGAAATTATCCATTTATTATTTTTGGATAATGTTTGATCATGGGTAGCTGATACCACATGTAGCAAAACTGTAGATAAGGATGGACTACTAAATATGTACAACATAAAATAGCATGTATGTGACAGTAAAAATGACTAAAATGTCACTTCCCAAATAAAATATAATTAATCTTGGAAATATAATCTTGATTAAAACAGTCAAAGGAATATAAGGAATATACAGAGCTCAAGAATGAGTTAAACAATAATATACAGTTATGTGTATACATAATTACTTAAAAGGAATTATCTAGAAGAAAATAGAATTGTGACTAAAGTTTAAAGAGAAATGAATTGCATGTAATTAATGAAAATGAAACTCAATGAAGTTCCACCTCTTCCTCCAAAATGCTGAGCGTGGAACTGGACTTCTTTGTATCGTTGTTTCCTAATCTACATAAAAAGTTCAAGACTGGTCTCTATAATCAAACTACTGCAGATAATGGCTTAGATTCACTGGCAAGCAAATATACAGCTTGACTTAGAAAATTCTCCAAACCTTAGTTTCCTTCTGTGTAGTAAAAGGATGAGAACACATATAGTAGTTAAGAAGACATCATGAGATATGTAAAGAGGGCTTAGCCCAGTACAAAGTACTTTCAAAGTGCTAACAAATGTTTCACCTATCAACATACTCTAACTCCAACACTACAGATTTTTGAAGTGCAGGGCCACCTCTCATTTATCATCATCTTCCCACAAACATCTGACATCTACATAGTGCATATGCAATGAACATGTGCTGGCTTCCATTCTTGACAATTGCAAACAACTTAATTAGGCCTTTAGTGAAACATTGAGAAAACTCTTCAGAGTTCTCTTGTACTGTGCTCTTGGTTAAACGTGGCTTCCAGGGTAGCAGGCTGGGAAAATCCTATATTTTAAAGGGTTTCATGGTCTGCCAAGAACAGTTATAAAACAATATTTTGATGAGTTATACAGTAAATGAATCAGAAACATGTGAGCTTAATTTCCCTGAAAATACATGTGGGTTTCAAAATGAAAGGGAAGGAATGTTGGCACAATTTTCTATGCCAAACCCAAAATGTTAGAAAAATATTTTAAGATATTAGGATGCACAGATCCTAAACGGAGTTCAATTTGCTCATCTTTCAATGGCCTGCTCTCAGTGTACCTGTGCATCTGGTCTTTCATAGTCAGAATGAGGAAACGCTACAAGAGGAAAAAGAAACACCAGCGGCATAAGCCAAGGATCCAGAAGTTCCAAGTCTTAGGCCTGGCTCTGCTGACCTCACTGTGGGACTTGAGATTAATCACTTAGCCTTCCTGGACTTGAGCTCAGGAAACCATGCCAGGACTTACGGACCTCACAGGATCATTGGGAGGGCTGTTAGGGTGGGGATTCAGGAAGCAGTGGTGACTGAATGATAGGAGCCAGAACCAAAAAGTGAGATGATCCCTGAGTACCATAAAGGGTCAAGGTGAGACCAGGCCCTCGTGTCAGTGTAAAGCAAGCACGTACACGGTGCACTCATGGCCAGCTGTGGAGAAACCAACAGCCAAATGTGTACAAGACGCCTATAGAGGGTTATCGAGCTGCTGTTGCTCAGTAGTACCCTCAGCCCTTTTGTCCATTCGTTTTCTATCACGGCTCTAATGCAAAGCCCCCTCTCTGCATCTAGGCTGCTAGATGCCTCAGAAGTATAGTCTTCAACCTCAGCTAGACCCTCTGAGAGTTTTTCTTCTCCTCTGTTTTATTCCTTTTTCCTTATTCTACTAATCTCATATTTATCAATAAATTCAAATTCTTCTATAAGAACTTCTATTATTTTACAGCAAACTTAGGATCAACTGGTGTTAGTTAACCAACGCTGTTCTCATCTACATGTCTATTTTTTGCACAGCCATCTACACCAATTATATGTGTCTAATTAAAAAATAATACCAAACATTAGAAGATTAAAACAAAAAAAATTTATGTCGTATAGTTTCAAGAAGCAGAAGGCATAAGTGGGTCAGTGGGTAGTTCTAGCTCAGGGTCTATCATAACGATGTACTCAAACTATTGACTGGGAATACAGACAGGCAAAGCCTTGACCAAGAATGAAGGAGCAACTTCCAAACTCTCACTGGCTGCTCTTTGTTGAGCTATTGACCTCTGTTTCTAAAAATGTGGTCCTTTCCTCAGGTTGCCTGGGCATTCTCATAACATGGCAGCTGGACTTCTCTGAGCAAGATGATGTGACTAATTTTGTTCCCCAAAACTCATATGTCAAAATCCACCTTGACTGTGTTTGGAGATAGTCTTTAAAGAAGTAATCAAGGTTAAATTAGGACATAAAGGTGGGACTTGAATCTAATAAGATTGGTTTTCTTGTAAGACGAGGTAGAGGCAGCAGGCATCTTCACTCTTAACAAACTAACAATAGAAATTAATGGAGAAAAAGACAGCACAACTCACATGGAGGTCACTGTTTTATAACCTATGCATGGAATTCACATACTGTCACATCTACTGCATATAGTTGTCCATAGAGAGCAACACTGGTGTAATTTGGATGAAGATGACACTAATACGGAGAGCCCATTGGAGTCTTGCAGAGCTGGCTTCCCAGCTTCTTTCCATTCATCTGAATGTGCCTTCCAACCCCTGCAGTCATCTAAGAGATTCCATCAGTTCTTTTCTTTCTCAACTGATCTCTCGGTCATTTGCCTTCCTTCCTTCTGATCTTAATGATTGTTCTCTAATGAGCCTCCATGTTCAGTCTCAGAATGCACTTGCACTTGATCAGCTGTGGGAGGATCTTACAGGGCCACAGGAGATTACTACAAACAGGCCAGCTTTGTGAAAATGGGATAGGCTTAATGTTTTCATAGCGTTGAAGTTTTACATCATTGTTAAGCAAGTAACTCTGCTCTCCTGTCCACAGTGACTAAAGTAGTCAGTGAACTCAGCACAACTAGGCTCAGACAGCTCTGTCTGATATGTGTCTCTGTCTCACCCCTAAAGCCCTACTAGACAGTGGCAAGGTTGCCTAACCAAGGATTCCTTTTCATAGAACAGCCAGTAAGTATGCAAAGATAAATCATGTCCTTTGGTCCTACAGTGCAGACAGAGCAGTATGAGCATTGCATTTCAATTCTTCCTATTTTCCATATGAAGTCTGTAGATAATGAGGTGCAAAACTATTAGAAGAGCTGGAAACACTGTATCCTTTATTTCTCTTGATAATGTTTTGTCATTCATATTTCCTCCTCAAAAGTGATTTATGCTAACATGAAATACTTGATTGTCCCATTTCAACAAATAAAACAAAATTTCTAAACGTTTTCCTATTCTAGTATTCCATGATCTTGACTACCTTCTTTAGTCAAGGTGAACTAAAGAAATTTCTCTGCATTTCCATCTCTAGACTGAAAATGCCTCCCTTCACACCTTTTCTATGCACAAATACTGCAGGATCTGTCAAAATTCAAGTGCTCTCTATTAAATGATGTCCCTATTGCATTTGCTCCTTTCTTATTTTAAATGGTATGTCAGTGATGTATAGGGTAAATGACTTAGGTAAGTGGCATTTTTATTTTTAAAAAAGCACAGTGATTTAGTAATATATAAGTATATATACAGATATTGCCTGTTTAATGGCTTACCTATTGAACCACCACTAAGACTTATGACCAACCATATTGTTCAAATTTATGACCCTCCAGTTGGGCTTATCCCCTGTCTTTTTTTTCATGCAGTTCTGTACATCTCATTTATAGAGTATTAATGTCTTCTTGTACAGTATACCTTATCTACACAATAATGTAATTTTGCTGATTTTACTGTACAGTAAAGAACTATAGTGTGGTTTTATATCCTGTTATGCAGTAGAGTACTACATATGAGATTATGCAAATAAAAGGGAAGTCATCAAGGTGGAGTTTCCTTTGACCATTTCTTTGTTCTGAGTTCCTCACTTAGTGACCAAAAGGTTTAATGACCTAGTCTCAGGAATGGAACCCAGTCATTCAACTAGGAATGTCTATTCATTTTGGGGCAGAACAAGAAGGCAGACATTAAGTGGTTGACTGCTGACTCAACGGCTCTGCTAGTCCATCAAGACATGGACTCCTTTAGCCTTTCTCTTAACACTTCCATGAATGTGGCTATATTTTGTGTGTTTATCCCACTGAGGTTGCAAAAGGGCTGTGACTGCTACACGTGAAACATTTAGTCAGTCTCCCATAGAGAACTGAGAAAGCCACAAGACAAAAGTCAGTTACCATCTAAACCTGTGTCCTTTAAAAAGCTCTGCTGGAAATTTCGCTAACAGTTTCTGGTTTCATGTTATTGTCCAGAGCTTATTCTCATTACCATCAATTGATATTTCTGTGAACATCATCTCTTGGTACACATGAAAGACAAACTGACAGTGAGCACCTGTCCCACAGCTTCGGCTTCAAGGCCTCCAAGTGAGGTGGGCATCACAGCGGTTTTGTGTTGTGCCAGCTTGGATAAGCAGGAGTCGCATTTTACAGATTTTCCTGATCTTTAAAGTGCTGTGTGAGAGTCGGAGGTTAGATAATACTGACTTAAGGTCAGTCGGCAAGAATGAAGCGGCAGCTACACCCTTATCCTACTCGGCTGCCTGTCGCAAGGTGACAAATGCCACTGGCGCTCATAACATGTCCCTGATCTGCTGAGGTGGCTCTTTACCACAGGCAATGGCTAGCTCCAGTCCTCCTGACTTGCCGTCCTGCGGAACTGAGAGCCAGCACCAGACACCGAAGCAACAGTACATATTAAGCGTATGATGAGCTAACTGAATTACATGTCAAACCCCTATGACAAAGAACACATTCTCTATCATGCCTACTAGCCCTACTTCTCTAATCAAACAGTGCCTGATGAGATGGTAACTTCCTCTAAATCATAAATGGAGGAATTAACAATGACTAATAACTTCCTCATGTTGATGCAGACAGAAAATTTCCTACTAACACTGGAGAAGTATCTTCTGACAGCTGGTGAGATGGGGAAGAGTGAAGAACATGGGCACTGGAGTGAAAGCTGTGGGTTTCCACCCGAAATGGGCAGCTTTATAGGAGTCTAAACTTGAGAAGTGCATCCTCTCAAAGACCTAAATGTCATATGTATAACAAAGAAAACTGTGCATGTGTCTGTCAGAGCTCTTGCGAGATTTGCTTGCAATATCTGTAAAAACCACAGCATTATATGTTTTTAATCTTTTTGGGACAGGGTCTCACTATGCAGTTCAGGATGGTCTTGAGCTCACCTTGTAGCCCAGCCTGGTCTGGAACTCACAACGATCCTCCTGCCTCAGCCTCCCGAGTGCTGGGGTTATAGGCATGTGCCACCACACCTGGTTCACAGCATAATATGTTTAGAAAGAGATGTTCCAGAAAACTGATACTGTGAAAGCATTATACAATAAAACCTTGGTTTTAGAGCATAATCCATTCTGGAAATATGCTTGTAACCCAATGCACTTTATATTAAAGTGAATTTGCCCATAAGAAATAATAGAAATTCAGGTGATTCATTCCATATCCCCAAAATATTAATGTAAGATATTAATATAAAATGTAAATATTAATGTACAGATGATTACAATACTTTAATATAATTCAAAATGTAAAGAAAATTAACCTGTACTTACCTTTGAAATCCCTCATGGCTGGTGGGAAGGACATAAGAGAGAGGAGGGTTATTGTGTACAGTGACTTTCACTGTCACTAGTGGAACCACTGCTATCTATTGACTCAATGGAATACTTTCCTTTTCATGCAGCCTTAACAAGGAACCTACCCAAGGACAGATACCTTGACTCCTTTTTGAGGACTTCGTGGAAATGTGACACTGCTTTTCATCACACAGACTCATCACTCGCACTGCTATAGCCTTATGCAGGTGGTGGTTGCTGCAAAATTTCTCACTGTTTCCCACATTTTACACATCTCCCTAAATTCCTTTGAAGTAAGGGATTCTTTCACCTTCTCCTCCTCCTCTGTAAATGAGCTCTCCTTCAGAATTTCTTGTTGTTGTGAGACAGTCACCCACAGTCCCGCAGCGAGAGAGAGAAGAACGACTGTCTGGGTTGTAATCCTGTAGTGTTAAGCACCACCTATCACTCATGTTGCGAGACATCACACATTTATTGCATTCTAACTTATTAGACATGCTTGCTCATCCTGTGAAATAGAACGAATTACTCACCAACCAAAGTTTTACTGAACTTTACACTACACCAATAGCGAGTAAAGAAAAAAGTATCTCCTAGTGTTTGTTGTAACAGAAAGAGTCACACTGTAATTGCAGGACAATAACAATGATGAAAAGATGATTGAAAAAATTGCCTAGATTGATAGTTTAAGACAAAACTGTTTTTTCCCTCATTCTGTCTCTCTCCGTCTCTGTCTTTTTTCCCTCCTACCCACCACTACCACCCACTACCACTCCCACTCTGTGGGGTACTAAATGGCTTCTCTTTAATTACAGCCACTCAGGCTTCAAATATTTAAAATATTTTTTTATAATCAGAAAATATCTTCATAGAAAAATAAATAGCATAAATGCAGAGCTATGAAAACTAAGTATCAATGTCAGAGTCATGCATTAAAATGTGTTCATTTTGAGAAGGAAATATATAAGCTAAGCCTGGTATCACAAAGGGAGAAATGCTGGAAGGAAGGAGAGAAGAAGGCAGGAAAACATATGCCAGAGTGGTGCTGGAGTCAATTCAAAGGAGTCCACATGGCCAATATTAGAATAATTTCAGCAACAAAATAAAATAGTATTGGATTATAACACCAAGTATAAAATAAATATCCATAAACAACAATTAATAGGGATAAAAGGAGGAAAGGAGGGCGGGAAGGAGAGAGAGAGGGAAGGAAAGAGGGAGGGAAGAAGGAACAAATTCCCCATGCAAAATTTCAAATGACTTACGTAGATTCTCTGTCCTCGAGGAGATGACGGTTACCTTTTCCTCCTAAGCGTGAGGCTTCACACAGACTTCCTTCCTCTGGGTCCAGTAGGAAAAGGAGAACAGCAGAGCAGTTTCTAGTGAGATTTCTCTACCTGAATGGTCAGGTTAACACTGACAACGAACATTGTGTTGACAGTATGTTCCCTGGACATACTGAGACGGAAATTTCACATCACCTCTCTGTGTTCAATATGACAGCAGTCTAAGCAGGAGAAAAACATCAGGCTACTCCCAATAGGAGGATGTTCCACAAATACATCACTAACGTGTTTTCAAACTGTCAGGGTCATCACAAACGAAAAGTGTCTGTGAATCTGAGAAGGAAACGAAGAGCTTAAACAGGCATCCCTATCGTGTGGAATCCTGATGGGATCCAGGGAAGAAAAGGATGTTAGATAGAACGACAGAAATCTGAGTGAAACACGGGCTTTAGTCAATCAGAATGCACTGATAGTGATGAATTTATTTTAAACAAATTAATGACAGTTGGTCGCAATAAAGGAAACAATACAAAAACGTTCTGTTAACTTTACAATTTTTCTACAAATCTAAAACAAGCCTACATTTCTAAAAACCCATTTTGAAAGAATATTCATTTTAATTACAACAAAAGATAATTTTAAGAGACCCAAATTTCCACATATTTTATTACTTGACGATGACATTATGTAATGTAGCAACTGTTAATTGCTATCATTTTGTTTTGAGGTCATGTATCGTTTTTGTTGTTTTTCTGTTGTTTTGATTTTGTCTTCACTGTTGTTTTGTTAGTTTTTTAATTTTTAAAATTAAAAAATTTTTTAAAATTACAATTCAATCTCTGTTAAGTACTCACATTTGGGAGGTATAAATTCATGCAAAACTTTTCCAGAAAGCAGTTTGCATAACATGTAATACTTAAAAGAGGAATACATTTTGATTCAGACATCTTATTTCCAGGATTTATTCCTATTATGTATATTGTATAAGTGCGAATATCTGCAAGAATGCCTCATGCAGGTAAATGCTGATCAGTCCAAGGCTAAATAAATAAATAGTGCTGTATCTGTATCTGCAATATGGAATCATAGAAATATGTATTTGGAAATATTGTTCCCACTGTCATTTTGGTAAAAGTACAGGATGGTGCTACTTGTATAAAGGCCATATGCCTCTATCTGTTAGACATTTACACACATACCCAAGCATCCATATACAGACACAGATGTTAATCAAAATATTGAGTAGTTAGAAAGAGTGGCATATACAACTATGATTGTCTTTGTACACTTCTTTAGAGTTGATTTTTATAAATTATTAATTCATGGTGATTCAAGTATTTATTCCAAGTGTTATCTTCTTAGTTGATCCTTATGAAATGTTACCCCTGTATGTTATGTCTTAATGTCACACAGGTTTTGCTTCTGTAGTGCTTAGATTCCTAAGGAAACTTACTCTGATGAATGAGCCCATGAGCGTGGTTTCCTTTCACCTTTCAGACTCAGAGACTGAGGGAAGGACCTCACAGGGCCAGCCCTACACTCAATGTAGCTGCTTGGAACCCAATTAGCCAACGGAGGAGACAACAGGTACAAGGGTGAGCAGGAGAAACCCCTCACTAGAGGTTACGCCCCTGGGAAGAAGGCTTAGCAGGAATCATACTGATCTGTTTTATTCCAGACCCAGCTTTGCAACCAGCTAACATTAATGTGGGTGAAAAAAAACAGATTGTAATAGTCTGCAATTGTTCAGTTCTTGACTTTTTTATGTCCTAGCAGTGTGGATACTAACCAGTGCAAGCAATCTCTCAGACCTTCAGTTTATCACCTTTAAAAGTGAGATAACAACATGCACTTTGCAAAATCACATGCAGAAAAAATACTACAAGGGGTATAACACGGAATAGGCTCTCAATGTATATTTGTACAGTAAGTAAATGGATGACTGTACGAATGAAATAGAATATGATAACCAATTTTGTCAACACATACACAGAATAAAAGCTTTCTGCTCAGGAAAGATCTTTCACAGGGTTTACCCAGCTGAAGATGTAAGACTGTACACATCTTGCTCCCTGCTAAGTGGTTCTTTCTCTGATCTCCCTCTGAAAATTTCATTCTTTTTCAAATGTTTATTGTAATTTATTGAAAAAGTTATGGCTTTTTCTTGGGATAAATTACTACTTTTTCTAGTGCTAAGTAAACATGGGTAGTTAAAACTTAGTTTTAAACTTTATTAAAATTGTTTTACTTATTTTATAATTAACTTAATCTATTATTAATGATAAAGATATTTTGACACTTAGTGTTTGGCAATATATATGAAAAGATATTTCAATCTAATATAACATACCTAGAAAATCTAGGGAAAAAATGGAAAGCAAAGCTTCAACTCATACACCAATGCTTAGTGAAATTGATATTTACTAAGAAAATGCCTAAACCAAAGAGTTACTTTACCATGTTTATACCACTGCCTATCAGTTACATAAATATAACACCTAAAAAGTTTGGTCCTTACACGTTTTTAAAAAATGAATGAAATTTTAACTTTATAAGGGTCCCTAAAGATATCTTTCCTAAACATAAACATCATTACTTTTTGAAAAACAAGCAAGGCTGTGAAAGAAGAAAATGAATTACAATTCCCTAGCAGTTACACTTTCTTAAGGCAAAAATTCTTACAAGCTTGATGGTGAGGAATGAGCCCGAGCTTGGTATAAGAGTCAGTGCTGTGGGCTTATCTGCAACAGCAACGCTGAAAACCCAGGACCTTTGTGACCTCCTCAGGGGTGGGTTTACATTGAAACTGTTATAAATTATTACAGAGGTGAAGCCAAGCCAAACAGTCCAACATAAATATATCTGCAGACACGCTGGCTACCATATATTCTAAACACTGTCGGTAAATGAATAAACAGAGCTTTCTAAATCATTTAAGAAAATATATTTATTCACACAATCAATAATTTTTATTTTTCAGCTTAAGCCCCTCCAAAAGCAAAAAAAAAAAAAAAAAAAGACAACCTCCTATGTCTAAATTTTTGGGGCATCTGTAAACATCCTAGATTCCCAAGTTGCTCTCTTTCTGTGATAATGGCCAGAACTTCACACTTCTCTAAGTGATGTGTGAATGTTTCTCAGTGTGGATACTTGACTAATTTCTACTTGTTGAAACTGCTCCACCGCATTACACAAGTTAAATATTTGAGCCCCACAACCTCGGCAGGCTGACTGCTTCTGTATAAAGGGACAAAGAGTATACTACGACACTCTGATTTTGCTAGATTTAGTGGGAAAACAGCGAGACTGCTGGCTTGTCCCTATGGGTGAATCATAGCCAACCAGAGCAGACCAAGTTTTGTGGTCTGGTTTTATTTGCCTAGTCATATAACCCAGGGCTTTAAGTCTGCACATTGTTGACCAAAACATTAATTGTGGCAAAATAGTTTGTGTCAGTACCAAAAAGGTAATACCAGGGTAACCCACATGTAGTGACCATGAATTAGTTAAACAAGGGAAGAAGAGGCATGAGGCTAGTTTTGTTGCTAGGGAAGCACCTAACCTCTGAAATTGAAGTCGCTGGGAGGTCTGTTGTTGAAGACGACTTAGGTAGAAGTGACAGTGTTTGCAAGAACAGGGGAAGCTGCAAGTTAACCCGACAGGGATTAGAAGTCAAAACTTTTCTGGGTAATACTTCTTTTTTTCCTTTGTGTTCCAATATTCATCAATGTAATTGTCTTTCTTTGTCATCTATATTTCCTTATCTATTAAACAGACCCAATGTGTGATAATCAGTAGCTTATTTTGCTAAGTAATTTGCCTTCACTTTTCCCTCTAGGGATAGGTAATATCTATGAGATTTTGATGATGTATGTTGGAAACACAAAAATAACCCAAACTGTAAATATCAAGCTGGATGTCACAAAATTTAGAAGATTTCTAAGGTGAATGTGCAAAAAGATTCTCCTAAAGCAAACACATCTTAGCTAAGATGAACATCTCAGAGTTGGGAGGAAGGCTTTTTCTTTCTTTCTGCCCTATGTGTTATTCAGAATACCCACCCTGAAGCTTCCCTGAAGACAGATCATGCTTCAGTTTCAAAGCTTTCATCCCACACTGCCCAGGGAGGCATCAAAACATCTGTGCCCTCGTTCAAGCTTCTAGGAGCAAGAGGAAGCTATCTCCTCTCTGAAACAGCCCAGAACTTGAAAGTGTGGAACTATTTACTGGGATGCTGGCACTGGTGGCATCTGGTGGCGGAAGATTATGGAGAACAGGGAAATGGGCTTTGAGATCCGTAATGTCAACTCACCTGTGGCTCTTTAGGACAAAAGTACAATAAACCATGGAGTAAAACACCAGATACTTAATCTATCATAGTCCTGGAGGCCAGGAGCCTGAAATCAAGATATCAGCAAGTTGGCTGGCTCTTATAGAGGGCTCTGAGGGAGATTCTATTCCATGCCTGTGTCCCAGCTTTACTGACGGTCGGCATCCAGCAGCATACATTGGTTTGCAGAGGAAATGTTCCAATCTTTGCCTCTTTTCCCAGTGTGGCACTGTCCTCTTTATCTGAGGAGACCAAATACACTGGCATAAGTTCATCATAATCCACTTAACTACCTCTGCAATTACCTTTATTTTGAGAGAAAGTCACATTTTGAGGCACTAGGAGTTAGCAATTTAGTATATTATTTGGGAAGATAAAATTTAACTACTGGGCTGAAAGTGTAGCTCAGTGGTCAGGCGCTTGCCTAGCATCAGCGTAGCCCAGGATCAATTTCTAGCAAAAAATGAAAAAAAAAATGAACTTATAATATCAATCAATTCATATACTATGCTTCTGTAAGTCTATAAAAATGCTTCAAACATAAGTTCTAGTAACACTCTCCACTAGCAGTTTTTAAATATAAACCTGTGGCCTGCAGAGCCCTCCTAGGAGATTCATAAAATTAAAACCACTTCTGCAATACTATTGTTTTACTGTTTTACTCTGTTCTGAGAGGGCAGAGATCTGTTGTGACATGTGATTATCTCATCCCTGATATCTAGTGAAATGTACATTTATCACTATATTTTCTAGAATTTTCTGACACTGTAGTGATAGAAAAAAAAATTGTGCAATTTCAGAAATGAACTGAATCACTCTTAGTATTTTGGCTGTGCCCTTATTTATGGTTTTTGGCTCTCTCTGCTGTAATCCCTGCAAGCTCAATTAATATCAAACAATCATTTATTTCAAATTCCAAAATTTCCTTCATAACTTCATAAAACATAAGAAGTACTTTTTGTTGACTGACTTACACTGTATTTTAGAATAAATCATTGACTTAAAAAAGAATATTAGAATCTTTATGTCAACCCATAGCTATATCAGCTACAACTAAATACTTTGAAAAGAAATGAAAAATGATATTTCATAGTTGCCCAACCAGTTCAAGAGAGGAATGTTTTTGTATACCAGAAGAATTAGAGAAAATTATAATCTGAGGGGATTAGGCAGAAGAAGTATAAATAAAAAATGAGACTATGAAAAGACTATTTTTTTAAAAAAGCAATGTCTTACGTACTATACCATTCTTTAATAGTAGTACGATGCCAATGAAATTCAGGTGCCATTTCGAGAAAAAATATTCAGAGTTTAAAAAAATATTTTAAATAAAGGCACAACGAATTCCTTAGCTCATGGTTATGAGCTGCGGCTTTCATTGGAGCACTTTTGAAGTAAATTATCTGAAGCACTGACCAAAGAGCACTAAATAGCTAAGTCTCCAAAGAAAAACCAGGAAGAGAGATCAAAATACCTTCACTTCCTGATGTCACAGCACCTTGTCAAATTGAAGGTGTAGATGCACGTATGAAGAATGAGTCAACATTTTAAAGACAAATCTGAATTTTAGCTAGTTTGCACCATACATGTTCATAGGACATTTTTCCTCCTAAGAAATTTATTTATTTATTTATCTATCTATTTATTTATTTATTTATGTTATTAAGTTTATTGGTACAATATAGATATAAATAATGAAAATATTCATTGTAGAGAACTTTTACCTGTGTATGATATATTTTTATTCCTTTTTGTTCAATCCTCTCCCCTCTCTTCAACCCTCCTTCCCCTCCTTATTTGCAAGACTTTGTTTCCATTTTATCCTTCTTTTGTTTTTTTTTATCCAGAGCAATTAGACAAGAAAAAGAAAAAAGAAATAAGTATAGGAAAGGAAGAAGGTAAATTATCATTATTTTCAGATGATATGATATGCTATATAGAAAATCCCAAAACCTCCACCAAAGACTTTAAAATTTAATAACCAAACCTGAACACAAACAACAAACTCACTGAGAGAGAAGTTAGGGAGCCTATACCTTTCACAATAACATCCAAAAAATGAAATACTTAGGAATCAATCGAACAAGGGAAGCAAAAGATTTATACATTGAAAATCACAGTACTCTAGAAAAGGAGGTCAAAGAGGATATCAGAAATTGGAAAGACATCCCTTGCTCATGGGAAGGCAGCACACACTCCTATATAGTGAAAATAGCCACGCTCCCAAAGTTTCTATAGAGATTTAATGTAATCTCAATCAAATATCATTAGCAAACCTTACAGAATTAGAGAAAACATTCTCAAAATTCATTTGGAACCAGAAGAGACCTAGAATTGCCAGAGAACTAGTCTCGGTACCAAAGGCAAGGCCAGGGGCATTATCATCCATTACTTGAAATTATACCACAAAGCTACCATGATAAAAACAGCATGATACTGGCAAATTAAAAACAGACCTGAGAATCAGTGGAACAGACTAAAGGATGCAGGAGTAACTCCAAACACACACAGCCAGCTTATCTTTGACAAAAGGGCCAAACACATTCACTGGAAGAAAGATAACTTCTTTAATAAGTCATGCTGGAGAAACTGGCTTTCCACATGCTGAAGACTAAAACTAGACTCATGTCTATCACCATGCACTAAACTAAAATTGAAGTGGATCAAAGATTTAAATATTGAAACAGAAGCACTAAATCTTCTGGAAGATTGAATAGGCACAACTCTTAAAGACATTAGTATAGGCCAAGAATTCATGTACAAAACTCTAGTCCATAAGAAATACTACAAAAGATCTACAACTGGGTCATCCTATTAAAAAGTTTGTGCACAGCAAGAGAAACCACCAATGCAGTCAAGAGACAACCCACAGAATGGGAAAAACTTTTAGGCAGTTGTCCCTCAGACAAAGAACTAATATATAGAACACATAAAGAATTGAAAAACAAAATAAGACACCCCCAAATTTAAAAACCCAATCCACAAATAGACATCTGAGATTAATAGACACTTCTCAGATGGATAAATACAAATAGCAAATAAATATATGCAAAAATGTTCATTTGAGAGATGCAAATTAAAACAATACTGAGGGGCTGGGGATATAGCTCAGTGGAATAAGCGCTTGCCTAGCAAGCGCAGGGTCCTGAGTTCGATCCCCAGTACCACAAACAACAACAACAACAACAACAACAACAAAAACAATACTGAGATTCCATCTCACCCCAGAAAGAATGGCTATCATCAAGTAAACCAACAACAAATGCTAAGGGCTAGGGGAAAAGGAACCATTCTCCATTGTTGGCGGGAGTTTAGACTGGTGGAACCACTGTGGAAATCACTGTGGAAATTCCTCAAAAAGCTAGGATTAAAGGTATATTTTAAGATTTCATATGTGAAGTGGCAAATATACATAACACACTTCAGCTGCAGAACTAAGTCTGAGGGTGCATCCAAGGCAAATTCTTGGTGCAGTTATTGAGGTCACAGGCTGACTACTTGTTTGTTTTTCATGAAATACTATTTTCACTTGAAAGAATGACCGATGGACTATGTTTATTCAAACCTAGGTACTGGCAAACATGTTCTGGAAAGAATAAAATGACTCTGTCAAGTCAAGGAAGACAAATGATAGCATTTCTTCTCAGCGCTAAAAGCTCACATTTTCAAGTGAAAATTAGAATTTTGCAATCTTTATATCCTCGACCATGAGACGGGCAGATTTATACTTACAGAGATTTCTGACAAGATTGGTGGTGATGGCAAAAAATTATTAAATCTTAGCATTAATTTAATAGATCTAAATACTTCAAAGAATTAGCATATTTCTCAAGTGACCATTATACAATTTTACAAATTCAAACATGGGTGAAATAGCCATTCAAACATCAAACAAAATCAGTGGATTTTAATATAATAGAAAATCAAAATTTTATCAGTGCAGTTTTGCATTACACGTTAAAATAAACTTTTTAAAAGCTACTATCTTTAGCAAGCATTGTTTTAGTATCAAGACACCCATAAGTATTAGAAAAACTGATATACTACCCATTGGCTTTTCAAATACTCTATATGTCTGTAATAAGATTGAATCTTCTATATACATTTTTTTTTGTTTAATTTTTTTGGTTTTTTTTTGTGGTACCAGGGATTGAACTCAGGACCTTGCACTTGCCTGGCAGGTGCTTATGCCACTGAGCTAAATCCCCAGCCCCTATATACTTTAAATAAAATGATGTAGCACAATGCAGAAGCAGGTAAGAGAAGCACTACCATCTATTAAACATTACAAATGTTCATTAAAATGGAGAAAAATTAATGAAACACTTTAGTAAAGAGAGTCTATTTTAGAAAATGCAGTGTTTTTAATTAAAATGCATTCAAATTTAATTACTTATTTAATAAATTAATAAACTTTTTAAAATATCAGTCATGTATAAAGACTCTCTATATAAACACAGGGATATCGCTCTGGAGCCCTCAATAAATTAATAAGATGAGAAGAGATCTTGAGGGTGAAAGATCTGTGGACTGCTCAGAGAAGCACTCATTGCTGGTCCTGCTTTATCCCTTTCCTTGCTCTCTGAATCTGTCTTGCACTGATTTAGTTTCATACTCTAAATTCACAGCTAAGATCTGCTGCTACAGCCCATGTGTGGGAGAATCACTCTTTCACAGTTCAGAACACTTGATCAGAAGGGAGGCGAAGAAAGGAAAGAGAAAGTATAAGAGGAGAGAGACGGGGAGAAGGTGGATTAGCAAGTCATGCACCCTCTCTTTCCTGTTCTCACTTTCCTCCCCAATGCAGACACTGAAAGGTTACCACTGGAAATGCAGGGAGCTTCCAGGACCCAGATCCACCTCAAAAGCCAATATCTGTTCTTGCCCATTTATGTTCTATGATATTTGGGGGTAAGGATTAATTTTTAGGATTAAGCATTGTTAGAACTAAATAATACAGCATATGCAAAGTTCTAGCACACAGCTTGATGCATAAATGCACTCAGAGTATGTTAGTGTAATCACTGTGATTTCTCCCTCCTGGTCCTCGATCTGCCTCTTGTGCCATGACTACATTTTGCCCTATCTTTTCACATGGTAAAAAGTACATAGCCAGTACTGATTCATGCAAGCAGAACTGAAAACAACATTAGCATATTCCAAGAGTGGCTTGCTTTCGGATGCAAACTAACACCTTTCAAAGGAGTCCAAATAAAGTGTTCAGAGCATAGGCATACCTTCTAAGCATTGGCTTTTGTTGCCTTGTACCAGTTGCAAAAGGAAAAAGAGCAAACTCGCAAAAATACCCTCCAGAGACCTCCTGGTATTTAAGTTTGACTCAAGGCAGAACATACGAAAAGCCGTGTGTGAAGCCTGCTTTCGGTGAGAGACCTCTAGCCAGCAAAGACTGCCCCAATACTCTTCGCAAAGCAAACAAACTTCAGAAAACTTGGCCACTCTTTCCTGAAGTAACTCAGATTCCAACCCTAGGAATTTGACTTATTTCTAATACAATTTCCTTCATGAACAGATGTTGGACACAGAGAATATCCCAACTAGGGCAATTCAGATCCCCAATCCTTCCTATTTTACTTAAGCTGTAGGTGTATTTACACAAAAGTTTGAGCAACATTAAACCACAGCTAGTCAGAGAGGTCCTGGGCGTTCTGGAGTAACCCATCCCTTGCCACTTGAAAGGCATCTTCTGGGCCAACGAGCAGCCAAAGGAGTTTCCGGTTCACTTGGACTCCAAGGCTGGAGTACAACATGGCCTTTGCTTTTTTCACCCTACCTGTTCAAGCAGCAGACAAGCTGAGACATTAAGTATTTTTCCACAGTTTTCCACAAATGCAAAATGCAAGTTCTGCTGGCATAGAAATGAAGCATTACAGTGTACAAAGTGCTCTCCTACCTTTTTCTGCGTTTCATCTTTGCAGGAGCCCTGAAAATGAGGAAAATAGAGATTTCAGTTGCTGTAAGATAAAACAAAAGCAACTGGTTTGGAAAGAACTGTGCTTAGGTCCATTCACTTAGTGTCCATATAAGTGAAGAGTTAGGCCCCCTGTGAGAGACAAAAAACGTCTGAAATAATCATAGCTCAGACAAGGTATAAGCATTTTTATCTCTAATATAACAGAGTCCAAATATCAGCATTCAGAGGCTGGGGAGGATGAGTGTGTGATTCAGACTTTATCTATTTTGTTATTTGCTTGATCCTCAAGGTTTAGGTTCCACCTCATACCTTAAGGAAGTGGTTTGGAATCCACCACAATTCCCACATGTTATCCCTAAGAAGTGACTGGAAGGAAGAAAGGGAGCACAGGGAAAGAACTACGTCCTCTACTCATGCACAGCAACACCTCCCTGTCATTTATACCCCACTCAGCAGAACATGGTCAGGTGACCACAGCTACCTGCCAAGAAGCTGGGTCTTGTACAAGGCCATGTGGTCAGCTAAAAATTACAAGTTCTACAATCAGTACTCATGGAATAGTGCATTTGAAGCAACAACCCACGGCACAATTTGTGCTACAAATTCAAGCAAATCAGCTGGCCTCTCTGAACCTATTTTTGCTGTGTAAAGACTTAAATCCTGATCTCATTGGCTGATTCTTGACCAGGCTAGAAGTTGACCTGACCAGGCACCAGCTTTGATACAAATGGTGCCTGAATCAGAGACTGTTTTGCTTTTGTTTTTGCTATAGGTGAGCTTCTAAGGCACAAAGCATGGCCTGAACCAGAATTCAGGGAAGAGGATGAATATCTAAGTGCCAAAACACAGAGTCAGCAGACCATTTTCTTTGGGGATGAAGGTGGAAATAAAACGTTAACACAAAAATAAGTAAAATCAAACCAAAGGTAATATGACCAGTTGAAACTACATACATTTAGTAGTACTGAATATTTTTATATTAGATGTTGGTTTATAGAGGTTTATTTCTGAAAGAATCTACTAGTTTTTAAAGGGCAGAATGAATATAGGCAAGAAACCACCGGGGTGGTGAACTAGCTAGCACTGCCTAAGTGTAAAAATATGTGGATACTAATGGGAAGCAGGACAAGGCTCTGATCAGGAGGGGAGGCACAGAAGGAGAATGCCTGATTCCTAGCTCTGCCACTGGTTGGGGGTGCGTTACTGGCCATGTGTCTAAGACGGTCTTTGATACAGTTTTGTCATTTACAAAAAGAGGTAGATAGTACTGTGTACTACAAAGGCTGGTCATGAAAATGAAGGGGATACATGTAAAGGCTTCGAATAGTACCTGGAATATACCAAGTGCCCATTACATATTGGCTAGGATGCTTATGAAGGTTACTGCTGTCACTAGAAAAACAATTACCTAATTCACCAGTGTATAGTTCTTATTCTTGTTTCCGCAGTCCAGATCCTTTGATGGATGCCATTTTCAGGCATCTGTCATGAACCAAGCCAAGGGGATCTACTTGGGCATCCATGGCTTACTACCTACGAAGAGGCCTGTAGCTGGTACTATTGCCATTAGAAGGAAGTGAATCTTCAGGCAAGCTCACACTGTTGACAAGCCTTAGGTACAGGAACTGAGCAGGGCCTCTATGCGTCTGTGTTCTTTCAGCCTCAATCTATTTAACTTTTGTGTTCCTCCAACATGTTTGCTCATTATTTGTTTCTTTTGCCTCTCTGGTTATAAGAAAAATTCTATGAGTAGGAGTTTTGCCTAATTCTTACATTCAGGATAACAGGCTTTCTCAATGTAACACTCAGGGTTTCCATTCTGTGGCTTAACTCTCACTGTAGCTCCTGCCCCTGTTTGCCCTCAGCATCTTGTACCTGATACAGTTTCATCTCTCTTCTGAATTTTGTGCTGCTCCTGAGAGGAGTCATCCACTTTCCATAACTGCATTTCTCTGACCTCATAGTTTATTCTGTCTCCAATTATCTGCATGCGTTTGTCCCTTCTGTAGGATTCAGTCTTCACTAATATCACCTCAGAAAGCAAATGTCATGTTTGGAGAGGGAAGATACAACAACCAATGGATTCATCATTGGCTTCCATTGCAACCAGGTGCTGAAGAATAAACAATGCTTTACTTACATCACTTCTGTATACAATGGACTTAGAACAGGATGTGCATTTACTTTGAGGTGTGAGCCTTCACCCAAATTTCCAGATGAACTTTCCATCTTTAGCCATTTATTGACTCCAGATTATGTGTCAAGCTGACACTAGACAAAACTGACCAATGAAGACGCACTGATTATATCATCAATATCTGCAATTATTCCTGCTCAGGTATAACTGAGCCCAGGTGTAACTGAGTCTAATCATTTGAACATGCTAAACAAATGCTGCCAAAGACCTTCTGTGCATTCCTGCTCCTATTCTGAGCTCAGTGTTTTCCAACTGTTCTTGAAAGCGTAATTTTAACTGCAATAGATCTCTTGGGGTTGAGTTGTATACATGTGCACATAACTATTATGCTCTAGTTTATGACACTTTTTACTCCAAATAACCACATGGACCTGACCTCATGCCCACTTTGGGGAAATGGGACAGTCAGTCTCAATGTATTTGCATTACCTGAACGTGAAGTAGATGAGAGAAGGCAGTTTTGTTTGTCCTTTAGACAAAGGGTGATTCCTCGAACTCCTGGAAAGCAACAATTTTAAAGATCTCACATTTGGCCAATGTATTAGCATATTAACTGTAGAAAAGATTTTGTGGCAAGGGATTTGAATTTGGGTTTAAGGAATATTTGTAACAACTAGACAGAGCAACGGGCTCTCAGAAGAATTTGAGACTCTTTGGTGCTGTAAAAAGAGTGAAGCAGTGGATTTAGACATGAAGGTAAATTCCAACCTTGTTACATGCTGTGTAGTTTTAGCCAAGTACTTTAAATGCTACTCCATCTCACTTCTATCAGCTACAAAATGAGAAGAGTAACTTCTAACATCTGGGAAAGGTATAATCATTAAAAGGCATTATCTATGCTACTTTCCCTCAAAACTAGAGCCTTAGAGATGACTGAAGATATAAACATAAACAGCTGTGACAAAAAGCAGGGAGTCTTCTCAGTAAGTGGCATATAACGTGGCAAAGGCCAAGCAAGACTCAGCTCTTAGATGTAAGTTTCTGCTCTGAGACCCCGAGGATCTCCTCTGTGAGAGTCCAAGGGGCATCCAGCCTGTGAGAAACAAATAAAATTGCACAGAAAGGAGGTAGACAACAGAATGCAGTCATAACTGGAGATCTGAACTTGGGCAGCATCTTGAAACTGAGTTGGAAAGACAGACTTGTCTAAAATATCTTCACTGAATGCAGTTTCAAAAGTCTGAATTATAAAGAATAAAGAAAGCTCATGTCTCAAAATAAAAAATGTGTGTCTATATGTGTCTCTGTGTGGCTGTGTGTGCAGGTAGATAGCGAGGGGGTTCTAAGAAAGAAAAGGAGGAAATGCAGTAGCGGGGTGGCTGAGAGAACTGGCTAGGGTGGTGGAAAGAAAAACAGGGTACCTAAGGTTCAACTTAAAGTTATTTGAAATGAGCTAACATGCCATTATTTCCAAAGCGTAAAGAAAATTTTCATGCCTATTCAGACCTCATAGATATTGTACATTTTGGTGGTTATGAAAGAAAGAGGTGAAGTTTCTTGGGTCGGAGAGATAAAAAATATTCATATGATCCAAAGGGGGAAAATAGCAAATCCAAGCCAAAAGTGACCCCAAGAATGTCAGGCTTAGCATCCAGTGCTCATAGAAATATTAGAAAGAATATTCAATTTTTCTACAAGACAGAGAATTGGAGAAGGAGACAATATTATCTAGCTGCTAGACACAGGCGCATGTATAACATTATTAATAAGGAAAAACATATCCAAGGAATAAGATTATTTGAAATCTTCTTCCTTTCTATCATCACTGTCCTTAAGAAGCTTAATGTTAATCATAGATTTAAATGAATAGGAAGTCGAAAATATGGACAATAATGATACTGGGGGAAGTGCTTTTCTCAGTTATCTTCTGGGTGATTATGAAACGGGGGTGACTTTGTCAAGACACCCTGTCCTCCAAGCAGTGCTGAAAAGCAGGCCATGCATCTTCTGCACTTCTTTGGATGTCCTACCCTGACAATTTTTCTAGGTTTTCTCTCTTTTTCATATGTAGTAATAATATTGACCATAACTCAGCCTTATGCAGCTGTGGCCCAGACTAGTTGGTCCAGGGCTACCTCCAGATTGGGAGAATCTTTTGATTTATTTCCACCCTGTTATTCTCCCTTAGTTCTTTTATGGCTGGTTAATTTCCCCCCACTAGGTGCTGACTTTTAGGTTAGTCTTCGGAGGGTAATCTTATTCTCCTTGTTTCCAACTCCTTCGAAGATACCTGGTTATAGCCTTCAAGATAGAAAATTTGTACAATGCACTTCACTGACTCCAGTGAATGCAAATCCTTTCTTTTCCCTTGGAGAATAAAAGACTATTGTGACCTCTTTCTGAACAAGTATTTCATAAGTTCTGGCAGAGAGTAGTGAACTAATAATAGAGCCTGCTGTGTAAAATATATGAGCACAGTGAATAAAGAATTGTGTACTTTTTGTGCAACACTAACAAACTGGATTGTAACTTGGTTTTCATGGTATTGTTGAGATGACTGGTAATATGATTGATTATAATTGCACAAACCCAGGAAGAAACATTGATTCCTAAGTTGTACAGAAATTAACATGAGTAAGTAAGGACCTATGGAAATGAAGAATTGTTAAACTTATTCAGAATGTTAATATAATATATTCCTGTCAGATATTTAGCTTTGCATATCTATCTCCTTTAGTAGTTTATAAAATTCTTGAGAGTAAGAACTATGTCTAATTTACCCTTTATTTCTAGCATCTTGTAGCACCTAATTTATGGTTGTACTCAGTAGATGTTTACAGAGTACACACTGAGTGCACAGTTGATTCTTATACTTAAGAAATTATTTTGCCAGTGGTATGTTTACATCCACTTTAGTCTATTTCTATGTAAATATCCATCTCAGAGAGGGAAAATGCAATCTATTTAAAGTTTAACTTTTTGGAAAGAAATGAGGAAACAAGATGTAGAAGATGATGACAGCACACACCTGTAATCCTAGCACTTTGGAGGCTGAGGCAGGAGGATCACTGCAAATTCAAGGGCATTCTGGGCTACACAGTGAGTTCAAGATAGCCTGAACTACAGGGTGAAGTCCTGTCTCAAAAAAAAAAAAAGGATGTGTGGCTATTCTTGTTTTTGGTTTGAGATTTTGAAGTTTGTTTGGATTTGAGGAGCTTACTCAAGACTTTAATGTTAAATATTTGTTACTGGTCAAAACAATGCCCCCAAAGGTGGAATGTAAATAACACAATGACAAAAGATGTACAACTGAGACTGAAATCTAGCCAAGTCAGAGATTCTCCTCCTCTCTGCTTGTGCCTGTGAATGTGGCCTGACCTTCAATGCTCGCTTGAGAGAAAGATGATAGCATTCCATGAGTATGGACAGGCCAGGGCTGGCCAGCACGAACCACAACAGGAAGCAGAGCTTGGGATCCTGCACAGGGAAGCGTGAGCGAAACAAATGTATATCATATATCTACTTCATACCAAGGTTTGTCATCAAAATGGCTTTCCATGGTTTGGTGCAATTCTACAAGAATGAGATCTAGAGGTACCTAGCCAGAAAGTGGCTAAAATTTTTATTTTGGTCCGGCTCACAAACTCTATCTGATTCTACTTAACCATTATTTCCTGCGCATTTCTGATGCAGAGATTCACCTGGAACAGTATACATGTCCAGGCCTCTGTCTGGAGATCATGACTGGATAAGCCTCAGCAGGGGTTTAAGTCTGGGAAATTTCATCTATCACACCAGGTGGTTTTTGTGACCAAGCAAGGTTTGAATCCCCTGTCTCACCATTCTAACTTTTAAGAAATTCTCCAAGTGTCAAAATAGCCAAGCGTGTCAAAATAATCCCAAGACAGGTAAGAGCCCAAAAGGCTCAAAGTATGTCCACTGTAATCTACATTTTCTTCCTTGCCTTCCATTCTTTTGTCTATGACTAATAAAAATGAGCGTATGTCATCTGAGCCTCAAGCCCTTTTTTAAACAGATTTAACCCAGTAAGCTCCCTGTACAAAAATTTTAGAGTCATCTCTCAGCAGAAGTTAATCTTGCTTAATCTCATTCTGGAAAGCCTAGGAGAAAAAAATCAGGAGCTAGTCAAACAAATGTGAACATTCTTTATGAACTTTTGGGTGCTTCTTTCTGCTTCTCCGTTCCTTAGGGGCTGTAACAGGTATTCTATGAATACCTCAATCTTGCTACCCCACTGAACTTCCCACAAATTCTCACTAAGGTGCAACTTTGAAGACCCCCTCCAAAAAAACAGTTTACTTTGAACATGTCAACTCACAAGACAGTACATGCAAAACATTTCTCTGAAGTGTCCCTGATGACAAAGAAAAATAATTGTACCATTAAAAGTTGTGAGTACATAACCAGAGTGTCCTACAAAAAGTGTGAAAGCCATTTAAAATTCTTATCATAAAATTTCTTATATATATGGCTTTTAAATCTAAAATATATTCATATTTTCTTTAATATATAGTGTTTATTCTGAATATTTTTAATAAAATTGAATCTATGTCTACATCTCTATATATGTTTTTCTGAAGACATTGTCAACTCTGTGTACAAATGAAAATATATTCACTATGTAGTGCATTTACACCTCAGTGTATTGGTCAGCTTTCTTGTCACTGGAACAAAATACCTGACATGCACAATGTAAAGGAAGAAGGTTACTGTGGTTCACAGTTTCAGAGACATAGTCCATGGTTGGCTGGCCCCAAGGGAGAGAGATTGTGCTGGAGGGGAATGATGGGAGAAAGCTGCTGAACTAATGGAAATAGAGTGGGTAGTAAATGGCCTGAGAGAGTGAGACCAAGGACTGTATATGGTACCAAGGTCATGCCCATGTGACCACTTCTTCCATCTAGAACCAGCTTCCCAGGAGCCCATCCAGTCTTGATCAACCCTCTGATGGTTATCACTGGTGAGGTCAGTGCCCCTGCAATCAAATCACCTGTCCTGGAGTACCTTTATCTAGTCAAATTGACAATCAAGATTCATTGGCATGTGCAAATTAAGTATCTAGATAAGCTAACTTTACCAAGGAAATGTGGTCAAGAAGGCTGTTCCTTAAATGGGAAATAGGAAAGAAAAGCCCCAGGAAGTGATATGATTTTGCAAATTTTCTGATTTGGAGTGTTAAATGAGAGATACCAAAGTGCTGATTACTCAGTTGGAACAGAGATATCACTGTGACTCCAGGACTTTACCAGTATTAGTAAAGCTCAAATTATTTTCTAAATTACAGGTAGCTTTCATTTACACTCTTGTACTTGCAAGTCACATCAAAAATTGTTTATCTTCCTATAAAAGAGAAAAACAGGAAGAGAAGCAATATGATAAAATTGACACAGAATCACAAGATCATCTTAGTGTCTCTCATTCCCCTATATTTCTTCTATATCAGCAATATCTTAGACATTTTTAGAAATGAAAGGGTGAAATTAGTAACCTATGGTTCAACTTAATTTATTATTATTATTTATCTTTGTACCAGGAATTGAACTCAGGATCTTGTGTTTGCCAGGCAGGCACTTGTGCTGCTGAGCTATATCCCCAGTCCTTAATTTATTAGTTATAATTAAGATAAGGGTTAAAAAATAGATCTACATCTCCATTCTCTCACCTTTCTAAATCTAGTGCCATTATAAGTCATGTTTTATTACAAAAGTGCTAATCATAATTTGACTAATTATGTGCACACTTTCCTGTGAACCAGTTTTCAGTCTATAAATATAGAACCGTTCACCCTTCCCAAAGAACTCCTAAGTTATCACTGAGAAATCAAAAGATAATTTTAAGCACCAAAGGGCTAGACTGAAGTCAATATTTGTAAATATTAACCACCATGGTTTGATTTTCAGAGTAGTTCAATCTGATAACAAGAAATTCAAGCTGGATTGGGATCTGTGTAAATGAAACTCACCATTTGCGTGAATGTACTCTGTTACCAGAATGGCTGGGGACATAAGGGCACAATTTAGCTCAAAGAGGCCTTGACTCTTTATCGTCCATCAGGCGAGGTGAAAAGCTCACTGCAACTCCAGTGAGATTGAATTTAACATAAACTTCCTGAGCTGAATTCCATTATTGCTAAAATAACTAGAGGGGAGTCATTTAAATATTTTCCAGAATGCCAGTAAGTGGTCTTATTCAGCTTTTAACTGATAGAATTTTAAGAAGAGTTCATCCTCCTTCATAATATGAAGGATTATTTAAACTTTATTTCTAGAAAGAATGTTATAAGTGCATCATTTCAAACTTTCTGCTAATAAAAGATAACCCACTAGAAGCATAGCAGATGCTGCTTCTAAAATCAAGTAGTATACACCATGACTTTCAAAAGAGTTTATCTCACGGTTGGACATAGAATTATATTGGAAAGACAGAAACCAAAGCGAATGAGCAATTAGAAGACCACATTACAGACCTTGCCAAGAAAAGAAATGGATGATAAATTTCTCATATGTTTCCTACACTCAGGTTTGATACAGCCCTGGTAAGAACTGTTAATAGGCCAAACATCTGTTAAAAATCTTAGGGAGTTAAAAGACAATCATACAATAAGTACTTAACTTACCCCCTGATAATTTCCATTTTAAGGCTAGAAAAGAGAATTAATAATGATTGGATACAATCCTGGAAGCATAACTGTTGTTTGTGTTGAAATGACTTAAACCTGAAAAGAGATGAGTACCTTACATTAAATTTCAGGGATGCATAAGAACAGGAAGAAGTGTAAGAAAAGTAGTACTTCTGAATGTTTAATATTATTAGTTGTGGTTCTACTGAATATTTTGTATTCGGTATCTAATTTCACCAAAAGAAAAATCCCACTGAGCTAATGATATTATACCAATTTTACAGCCAAGGAAACTAAGACTAAGTGGATCACACCACATGTCTGAAATCACAGATTAGATAGTACATACCCAAGCAAGGATTAGCCTTTCTAAATTTCTAACAAATTTGCAAAGCTGGGGCCACCTGATTTTGCATGGCTTTGCAAATTATCTTGGACAATCTGCTTTTTCAGTAGCCTTTATCTGACATCATCAAGGCGAAGCCTATCAGCCTATGTGACTGAATTCAATTCAAGGAAGTCTTCTACTCCCAAAAACGTGTTTGTCAGATCTTAGAGCTATAAACATCAAGCAGACATGTGATTCCTCCCTTTAAGGAATTTGTGTCTCATAAAAGAAAAAAAATGCCACAACAGAGTCAGAGCGGTGCAAAACATGTCATGATAGAATATTAAACCTGGCGCTTTTGCTCCATGTGCCGCTGGTCACCCCTCTATGAAAGGACCACACAGGCCTCTGTGCCACATGCTCTCCCTATCCAGACTGCTCCACTGCCACCATGTTATTCTCGCGATATCCGAGCAGCGCAGATGGCCTTGCTTCCCGACCCTCACACGCTTTGTCTTCCCTCCCTTCACCGTTCCTCCGCTCCCTACTGAGTCTTTCTCACCTTACTCATTTACCCTAATTTTTCAGGACAGACCTCAGCCTGTGACTTCTCTGGTCCGCCCAGGCTCCTCTGCTTTTTAACTGCATTGCTTGGGGTAAGGTATGGGAAAGTCACCATCAGATCAAGAAAGACAAAGCAGAAAGACGTTTTATTGCTGACAATTTCATTGCTCCCAGATCCCTGAAGGAAACTGTGCGTATGGCGCAGGGGCAACATGGAGAAACGCTGGGACTGCTCGGAGGGCAAAAGGAGAAGAGGGCACCATGCACAGGACTTGAACTGTGGCTTCCATGGGGAGAAATGCACGAAGTGAAGTCAGTGGCGTGGGATTGGCAGTGGAGTTTCAGCAGAACATAGAGCGCAGGGGCTGGTCCTGGTTGTCTGCTACTGAACCTGGAGCGATTAGCATCATTAAGTGGTACTGGAGCACACAGGGTCCTGATAAGAAAGGTGATTGAGGGGAACAGGCTTAAAGCAGCTTTTCAAGAAACAAAACTGAGTGGCCTCTATCAGACTTCCAAAAGTAGTCAACATGGTATTTTCTAAAATGATGCTCTACCGTAGTGTCACTTCAGAGCACACTAGACAACTCACCACAAAGTCCATGCTATGCTATCACTGCTTATTGCATTTCCTGCTTTTCCTAAGTGGTTCAACTTAATATCTGGCACTTTAGACATCCAAAGAATGAATGAAATCTAATGGCATTTAACTTACTGTTTCCTGGATAAAGAGAAGTTCCTTAAGGAGCAGGTGGCTTGGGTGGAAAATTTAAACAGAGGGAAAGAAAGTACACAGAAGAGTCAAGCTGTTGTAATAAAAAAAAGGTTGTTCCTTGATGTGGGGAATAAAAGGATTCCTGAGAATATGCACGGAGGACTCAAAGCCAGTGCAGTGGGCAGCTATGCTCATCATGGCATCTGCACTCCTCCCAGCACCCAGTTCTGGGGTCACCCTAGGTGCCAGATGCCCATCTGTGCGTGAATATATAAAGAAAACAATGTACAGAGAAAATCATTTGGTGCTAAAGAATAATGAAATCGTATCTGCAGGAAAATGATTGGAACTCCATGCTTTATGCGTGTGTGAAAGTGTCTCAAAGAAGCTTTTTGTTTTGTAAGGTACTATGTACTAAGATGATAATAAGATGACAATAAAATATCATCAAAACATCAATCATTGAGGATAAAATTAGCAAAACATATGCCTAATGGAAAAATACACCAAAAGTTATAGGAAATACGAAAATGTTCCTACCAAAAAAGATGCCCAGGATTGAAGGGCATCCTCCCATCTAAGCACAAATGGCTTCACGCCTTCAGTCGGTGTCCTGGTGCAGTTCAGAGCAGGACCTGTGATATACTGTGTATTGAGTCCCCCAAAATGAACTACAAGGAACTCCCTCTGCTATTATTGCCACCTTGGTTTTCACTTCTTTTCCCAGTGAAGCATGAATAGATGAAAAAGAAACCCACATAAGTGTAGACAGTGTACACATACAAGGAATATGTACTGCCTAAAATGTAATCACTGAAGTCATAAAAGGTCTGGTCTCTAAACAAGTCACACTTACAACCATCTTTACGTTATTGTTGAATAACTACCCTGTTCTCATATTAGGGAAAAACCATACATGGCATGATATTGTACTACAGTTTATTATTTCTCTTTAGACACAGACATGACACCATAACATTAAGAAGTCATGTCTTTGGACATATTTAAAATAAATAAAATACACTAAAAGCCACAATCTGTACAGGATCTCAGGGTTTCCATACAAAAGTGAACATGTAGATGCAGACTTCTGATTTGCTCAGTTCCTTCACCAACCCTTTGCAGGCTGCTCAGAGTGAGACACAAAGAGCTTTTGTGATGTATATGCTGTGCATCACAAATGGGGAGGCTGGCCAAAGAAAATATACAGTTACCAGAAGAAAAACCCCAGGATGAAAAGCACAGAGGTAGCATCAATAGACGTCTAATTCACCATTGGTCCCATATGGTTAGAATCACATCATCAAAATTAGAGCTGGAGCAGACCTTCCAGGTCATCCCATGCTCCTCTGGCCAACACAACAGTCATCTTTTTAAGGGCCAAGTTCAGTTCAATTTCATACATCTCAAGAGACAAAAATTCCACAGATTCTGTGGGCAAGATATTTACCATATTTAAAGAGGCAAGCACAGCCATAGTAAAGATTTGGGTTGGGTAAAAATTATGTTCTACCTTTGAAACATAGGGATAGGCTTCTTCAAGTAGAAATTATCCCGCCACAAGACAAGGTTGACCCTCTGAGAGAAATACAAACAGAAAGAATTGCTGTAGCAATACTAAGATTTAAAAGAACCTCAGAAGGGTGTCAGCTGAGCCTCTAGAGTCAGCCCAGGAGAATTATGTCAGTGATCAAAGCCTCCTTCTATCTACAGAACATGCTGGGACAGTTGTGACGAGGAATCAGCTAAGATATAAGGGAAAAAAAGGGAAATCAGAGATGTAGTTTCATACTATAGACTGCAGAAGATATTTGTTTTTCATTTGAGAGATGGTGGGTAAAACGAAAGAAATTTTCATTAAGAAAAATTCCAGGTATAGAACCAAGAGCCAGAATCAGAATATCGGTCAAGTTTGCAAGGGTTTGAAGGTGAGATCGAATATAGCCTAGTGAGTCAGTAATTTGGAGCCAGGGAGATAAGATCTAGCACAAATAGGTTTCCTCAAAAAGGAATAAGAGCCTCCAAGAGATTGCCTGTAAGAGTCAATGTTGTTGTTGCTGAAAAGAGGAATTACTTTTAAAGTCATATTTTTTTTTGTTGTTGTTCCAAAGAAGTGTTTTGTGCCAGCAAATTACACATAGGACAGATAAAGCAGATGGGAGTGTGGGTGAAACGTGAGACATCATAGAGAAGCAGGGAAGGAAACAGCCTGCCTATGCACACCCACTTCTTCCTACAAAGGTCTTGGTGCATGGCTGTGGAAATCCCGGGATTGATTTAAAACACCAATTCTCAAGGGTGAAATTAAGATTCCATTCTTTTTGAGTATTCTGTGGTGGGCAAGTCAAAAGGAAAGAGTGACAGCTCTTGACCATAGAATTCAGAGCTTATTGTAAGGCTACATTCTATCATCTCTATACGACTGAGCAGTTCTTGCAAATCCCATCATCCTATCTATCTCAGCAGAGCATGCCCTGTGGGCTGTGAAGAATTTTTCTGGCTTTTATGTACCTGCAAAGTGGGCTAACTCAGTCTCTGAGCTCATGCCAGGAAGAATAGAGGAAAGAGATGGACTGGGAGGTGGAAAGGAGAAGTCAGAGCCCTGTGGGAAAGGATTGCAAAACAAAGCCTGGCTGAGTACCAGGAACAAAAGTATAAAGCTAGTGGTATAACCAACAGTGTGGTTTTCCTAAGCTAAATGTATGTATCATCTTTTTTCCTGCTAATACAAATATGATTGGTGTGGGACAATACCATGTCCTGCAGCCAGCCTTGTATGTAAGTAGATGGGTCATAGGATTGCTATTCCACTTGCTGATATTGGTGATGAATGGATGTAAGATGTCATTGTCACCAAAGCCAAAGCCTAATGGCAGGGGTGGGCAACTCTGTAAAGAATGTTTTGGCCCTACAAGAGTCCAGATAGCGGGAGATGGCCATCGTTTTCATCCTGGATGTTATATCTGGCCAGTTGCAATTACGGAAGTCATCTTGTGAACAGGAAGGGGTGTCTTGAGTGATGATACTGACACAAACACTGAATTATGCAACCTTGGAACTGCTTGAGTTTGGGTTTCTTTTGAGGAAAAATATGACTTTCCTCTTATTGCTTAAGTGAGTTAAAATGGGATTTTTAGTAGAGATCTAACTATAGTTGGCATTCTATGCTTGTGTGCTCTGGTTCTCCTTATTCAACCAGCTACAGATGAATAACATTTGAAACACCTTCACATCTATACTAAATATTTACAGATATTTTTGTTTATCATTATGCCCTAAATGCTTATTTATACAGTGAAATGGCTATTTATATTGTTAAGAAATTTAGAGATGATTTAAAGTATGCAGAAAGATGAATGTAAGGTACATGCAAATACTATGATAATTTTATATAAAAAAATGTTGACCATCCTCAGATTTTAGTATCTACAGGGAATCCTAGAGACATTTTCCCATGAATACTGGGGAATGACTACATCCCAACTGATACCAGAGGACAAAAGCAGTTTTATAATCCAGCTCACAATTTGTTAACACCCAGACACTTCTTGTACACTTTGTTTTATACCTGTCACTGAACTTAAACTTTTTTCTTAAAGCATCTGTTATTCATTGACTAAAAAACCAAGAATATGATAGAAGAGAAACATGGGCTGATTTTATAAGTTAAAGTCAAACTTTCTTCCCCAAGTTTAAGTGAACAGTTTTAAATATTTATACACAGTGGACTGACATACCAAATGGGAAAAAGAAACTTTTTCCTTTGGAGAAACCAAGGAAAATAAAGCAATACCTGTGAGACCCATAGAGGAAGCCCTGGGTTTTGTCCATTTTTGGACCTCCACTACTTAGCAGCCGGCCTGGAACGTGGCAGGTGCTCTACAAATGCATAACTAAGTAATTAAAGGATACAGAGATGTAGAAATTTATCTTTATTTTCAGTCTTATTGAGGTATTTCCTGGTTGCCTGGTTGCATCTGGAAGTGTGAGACAAGGCTGAGTTGGTACTATGAACTAAGCCCAAACACCAGAATGTGTTTTAAAATACCTGCAACTATAGTGTAGACATAAGAACTTTACAGCAGAGATTGGAGACTGATCATAAGAGTTAAAGTCCATGTTAAGCTGAATCACCATGCATAAATGGAAAACTTGTGTGTGATCATCACAGCTCACAATGACCTTCCTGCCTTACTTTTTATGCTCCTTCCTAGAGTCCTGAGCACACACTCTTAGGATCTTCAATATCCGGGTTCCTTTGCATTGTTTGGCAAAGTGACTGAGTTATAGCCCATGGATGTCAATGAACTTGACGGCCCCACTTCTGGGCATCGATGAAGAGAAGCTGTGTCATCTCTGGGTTCTTTTTTCACTGCCTCTTCAGACTAGGTAAGGTTACCAATGAAACTCCAGTTAGTGACAGAGCAACCAGCTGGAAGGTACTTGTCTATAAATTACTATAACAGGCACCCAGTGCCAGTGAGAGGCATTAGTTACTGTTATATGTTATGCCATGTTCTTGTTAAAATTATGTAGCCTTTTTTACATAATGGAACCATATACCTACTTGACTTATGAACATAATGCCAGGCTTGTCAATATCTCAGGATGATAAGGAAAACCATGTGAAAAAATATGTGCAGTGAATATTAGTGTATTAGTATACTATTGATTTCATAATTTTTTATATAATCTAATTTGTACGAACCTCCCCAGAACCACAAAGAATAAGCAAGGTAAAATTTTCATCCTCATTTCAGAGGTTGAGAAGATCAGTGATCAGGAAAATTGAGCAAATTTTCCATATTAAAGAATGCAAGACAGTGTGAAGTGTGTCTTCTAGTTCCAATCCTTTGCTTTTCTTGCTATAGCAAGCTGTCTGTCTATTTCTATATAAGTAATTTCTTGATTGATGAGTCTACTGCAGAATTCACCAATAGGATTAGGAAGCATTATAGAAGACCTTTAAATATGGAACCTCAATATGGAAAGACTTACGAGTCCAGAGGACTTAAGAATGAGGTTTGATCTATCAGAGGTCATTTCTCATTGCATTTGCAATCGGTGTCTTGGGTTTTTAATTTTTCTCAATGTCTTGGAAGTGACTGGGCTCATTTTTCTTCCTTCAACCCACAGTATCTCTGGCACCTCACTGAGAATTGGGCGGTCTGCCTTTATCTGATCACCTGCAGTGATGGAGCACTTACTACCTCAGAAGCTTCCCCAACTGAGTTTCAGGGTAATCAATTAGCCAGAACTTCTTCAGTTCTACGCCTGAAAATCTCGCACCTTGGGAATGCCCTACATCCTTCGTAAAGTAGCGTGGTAGTCAGCCTACCTCTGTTGAGCAATAAAAACTATTAAAACCCTCTTAATTGAAATGAAACATGCCTTGTATAACTTCTATTAAGTTAACCATTTTAGTGTGTAGTACTCAGCCTACATTTGTTTCTTGCTGGTATCTGGTTTATCTCTGATTTTCTCTAACTACCAAAGTTTGTTTTGCCTGCTGTAACCAAAAGATCAATCTAAACTTCGAATTAGTATTTCTAGTACAAAAGCCCTGATGACACATTAACAAACAACCAGATCCCCTAAGTAAATTAGGCTCCCCATAACCCTGCTGAGTAAGCATTTTGGTACTGTTTTCCTGGTTCTCCTGGCTAGGTTTTATGATGGAATTAACAATACTAAAAATACATATACTTCTATGGTAATCTAAGACATATAAGAACGATGCATTTGTTATTAGTAATAGATTTGATGCACACTGTTTGCTCCCAGCGCTCTTCAGAAAGACAATATACTATGCCGTAACCACTGGACTTAGTGTTCTTCCTAGACTGACATTCTCTCCATTTGTGCCTTTCTATCTCTCTGTTCCTGTCTCTGTCTCTCTCTGTCATTCTGTGTCTGTGTCTCTGCCTCTGCCTGTCTGTCTGTCTCCCTGTGTCTCTGTCTCCCTCCCTCTCTCCCTCCCCGCTTCTCTGTCTCTTTTATTGCTCGCTCTCTTTCCCTCTCTGTTTCTCCCTCCTTCCCTCCCTCTCTCCCTCTCTTGTTAATATGCGAGCACCACTTATTCTATGGGGAAAAGAACAGTTCCCACATTATTGGGTACAGAGGGACCACCAAAGCCAGGAAATTCGTGTTTTATGGGTTTTCCCTAAATCAAAGCTGCAGTGTTATGGTCAATATCATCTTTTCACCCCCACTGGGTTCTGTCGCGGAGGTGTTCCTGGGGGCAAAACAAGTTTTCGCAGTGAAAGCACATCTACTTCATCACTTGGTTCCCTGCTAAAAATCAAGCCGGGAATCTGAAGAGCCATAAGGCTTCTGCACCAGCTAAAGCGGTCTAGTTAGGCTGCTTTGACTTCCTGGGCACTTATGTTACCATCAGATAAGTTAAAACAGTTTGTCAAACTAGAAAATTGAGTATTTTTAGCAAAAGGAAAACATCAGTAATATCTTTTTTTTTTATTTTAGAAACATAAAAGTACAAAAACATATTGACAAACAGACACCCATTATCATAGAAAACAGTACAATCACAACTAATCTATAGACAAGGTGATATGGTCTCAACAGTAGTTGTTGCTTTATCCATTGATATCTTCGAATTGTAGATGTATGGACCCATATACACATCAGTAATATCTGATTATCATTCTGAATCTGAGAACAATGAGATGGAAATCGTTCTCGCGAAGGTTTACACTGATACTATCTTTGGAAGGTTATTACTATTGTCTTGTAAGTGCTGTACAAGATGTTAAGGTCTAGCCTTTTAAAATCATGCCATGTTAGAACAGAGAGTACTTTAGAGATCTTGTAATTGAATCGGCCCATTCCACTGATGGAAAAATCAAAATCCAACAACCACATATCAGCACACTAGTGGTGAAGGGCAGACCTCTCAAGGCAGTGGGCTGACCTCTCATTCTAATACAACAAACCCAAACTGCAACGCTTTCTCTTTAGATGGCTGATAGATTCCTTCATGTACTTGATTCATATGATGAGCCCAGTATAAAACACTCCAGAATCTATTTCCAGTTTCGAGATGCTTGTACACCTCAGCAAGCTCATGCTCCAGTTCCCTTGTGCCATTGCCTTTGGCCGTGGATGGCTGTCCAAGCAAGTCCTGAGTTCGCTCCATGCTTAATGCATAAGTCAAATCAGAATGTAATGCTCCATACAGAATAACTTTTAAAGGAATCATTTGTATTTACTTTTATCTACATACTTATTCTCATCCATGTTGAAAGGTATTAAGCAAGCTTTGTATGAATAAATCGCTTAGATATTAGGAAATTCACCTCAGGGATGGGTAGAACTTCAATGATGTGACTCAGATTAATCCCTTAGAACGTCCACACCCACGAGTCCTAAATGTGACTGAGATTCAAACTTCATGTAAAAATCCAGACAAAATTACAAGTGCTTTTTCAATTTGAGCAGAGCATGTGTAGTTTAGATACGCCATGTTCCTTTGATAAGTAAGAAATTACAAATGTCTAATGTTAGTAACTAACCTATTTTGTGCTCCTATACCAAGTATACATTGCAGGATTTATGTGCTACATCTCTCAACGGTAGCATGAGTTGTTTTTATTATGCACAATTTACAATTACAAGAATTGAGTCCCAGAGGCATCTAAACATTTCCCAAGATCACCCGGTAGGGCAGTGGGAGAGCAGACAAAGCACCCCATTCCCACTCCCCTTCACTCCAACCTGCAAGCCAGGACATATTTTTCAATGCATTTTTAATTGTTAAACAGGCATTTTTAACTGTTATCAGTGGGCAGATGTCAGTCATATTTAACACCAGTGAATAAAGACCAGGGATACTAGTAAACATCCCATAGTATAGATATCTTCCCCCACAGCAACAACTACATGGGCCCAAATGGCGATAATGCTACAGCATTTGTACAGAAATGGATGCACATTGCAAACATAATTTTAGGTGAAATAAATGGACAGATAAGCTTAAGTATTGCATGGTTTCTCATAGGTGAAAAAACTCAAAATATAAATAAGGAGAAAAGTAAAACCTCACGGGAAGTGGGGAAATTACTCTTTCTTCCTGCAACGAGATGGAGAGAATGGGGATGGACAAAAGAGACCCGAAGGAACAAAATGGAAATGGAGTTTTACAAATGGAAAAGGAACCAAAAGTTGGAAGGAGCAGGTAGGGCTGAGGGAGGTGGTGGATGAAAGAAGAATTAAGATGTGTCCGTAGAGGTACAAACTCCCCGTGATAAACGCAGTCATTGCGTAGGTTGCTGACAAATGGCACACTGAGCTGCAAATCCCCACAAAACGTGATGCCAGGGGCACACTCTGTACTTGCTGCCTGGATATAGTTTCCATGTTATAGGTTTTATCAGAACACAAATGATAATAGCAATCATCATTTTCCAGCTGTCATGTGCTCACTTGATGATTCTGTTTGTAACTCAGAGTTTGTAAGGTGTAAGATACAGGGTTCAGTCTCTTTTCCATCATCACTGAGATGCGATACCTTATATGGCCCACTTAAAGGAGAAGAGGTTTGTTTCCTCTCTCATTTGAGTCAGTTCATAGTCGGCCGACTTCAAGGCTGGCCAGCGTGACAGAGGAAAAGCCCCAAAGAGCACAGAGGCTGGGGAGGAACCAGGAAGGGGAATATGCTCTTCTAGATCCGGGTCCCAGTGACTGTCTCCTCCTACTTAATCCCAGAAGCCCTGTAATCCGCCACCTTCCAAACACATGCGGCTTTCGGGACCATTTCAGATCTAAACTATAGCAGAGGCTGCCTAATTCTAAGTAGATTAGACCAAGCTATTTGCATATGGTTTCCTTAAGGCCTTCCTTAGGAGAATCTCAGGGGCCAGGTCCATCCTAGCAGGATGTTAATACCTATATAGGTATTTTTGATGATTGCAGTTAAGCCATATCTCATTGAGAGATACGCTTTGAAAATTTTGGTACAATCACAGTTGAGGAAAAACAATGTGTGGTAGAGTGAATTATTTCCCAGGAAGTGGGCTAGGGTGGACAGGATCATACAAGTTGTAACTCTAGGTCTTCACCCAGGATGATGTCTCCCAAGCTGTCATGAGCTTTAGATAAATTGAGGTCGTTAGAGCCATGTTGTGTCCTGGGCAGACAGCAAGCAGCAGCCTCTTGCTATGATTTTCCAAGTCCCTTGTAGGTACCAGAGATACACCTAAGACCACTGGAAAAATCTTCACTTTGTGGAGCCAGTGCAAGCGGAAGATAGAGCTACCTTAGACTGATACAAACCCAGCTTAGGAATTTCATTGAGCCGGTAGAATATTAGAGTAAAGTCTCAGTGGTATGTAGAACACGACTATTCTTTGTGCAAGCACTCAATTTAAATTCCCTTCATAAGTATTTCATGGGTATTTTGTATTTATTGTACACTTTCCTAAGTACATATATTGGTTAAACCAAACAGGAAACACGATCATCCTTACACTGTTGGAAGTTTCACTGTAACTAGTAAAATAACTGATGAGATGGTTAGGAAAACACTATGCACTATTCATTTACGATACATTCGAAAAACATCTACTAAGTATAAAATATTATGCTAAATAGAAACATAAACCATAGCTGGACACTCCTTAAAAATGTATTGCAAGAAGCAGACAGATGGCATGATTAAGAAGAGGAAGGGATGGGGAGAGGAGAAAGGAGAGAAGGGAAATAAAATACATCCAGATATCCATAGGGACAAACACTTTTTATTATTTGATTACCTTAGGAGAGTTAGTAAACTCCCTGAGTCTCCATTTCTGCATCTATGAAACCAGAATAACAACACTTACTTTACAGGCAGGACAGAAAACATGCACTAAGTTTTATAATAAGTGTAATCCTGCGTGCTCATTTACACTCAGGCCCAGAAGTGCTCCAAAGAAATGCCTGTCTTTTCTGTGTCCTCCCAAAGAAGGTAATGATGGGATAAGACGCTTCCATTCGCTGCCCACCCAGTGAGGCTCTAACCCAGAGAAACAGAAGAGTCAAGGACCCGAGACAGAGGAAGGGAAGTGATGGAAAATGAAAGAGGCAAATTTTGAGGAATTGCTTTTCCAAGTGCCCTAGAGTGTGCTTTAGGTGTCAAGTTATGAAAACATGCCCAAGGCTGATAAACTCCTGCTGGTGAATTTTGCCTTTTCGGAGTTTTCATTGTCATTGTCATCATCTTGCTGTTGTCATTGGTTTAATTTAAATACACTCTGGGCTCCCTCTGGACCACTGAATCAGAATCCTAGAGAGCAGAATTCAGAAAAGTGTGTGCTGTGGAAGAATTTCAAGAGATGCTGAAGTATAGCCAGGTGTGAACATCGCTGCAGTGCAGTAGACTTTCAGGGAGAAAAAGAAAAGCGTTCTCACATCTGGGTTAGGTTCTTTGATACGCAAAAGTGATTTGACCTCATACAGAGAAGTCAGACCCTTTCTTTGACCACTGAGCCACTGCTTTGTTGACCTCTGGTGCAGTGTAACATAATACCCCTCCCTGTGGTGCCTCTACTTCCAGGAAAGACACGGTCTTTGCTTCTCCCTTCACTTCTGTATCCACTCCTATGCCCAGTCCTGTCCACCTAATTTTAATGTCTCCATCCTTTTCATCTTCTCTCTGTGTACATAGTGTCAGACCAAGATTTTATAATCGATTATTTTCCCATACTGTATGACTAGTTTATGTATTTGTATAAAAAGATGTGAGTTAAATATTAAGGTAAAGATAAAAGATGGGAGCTTATGTGTATAAAGCAGCTACTACATATAAACATTGTTCTAGGGTCTTTTTACTGTACTTGATTTTTATTGTCACAACAACCTCAGAGCACTTGTCATCTCAGTTCACTCTATAGAGAAGATTAGGTGGTCTAAGACCTCTCCCAGTGTTATACTGCTAATAAATGACAGAGCAGGGTCTTAAATCCAATGACCTTTCTACAGTCAAAAGTATTTCAATGAGTTTCACAATTGTTGTTAGTTCATCCTTCCTAATAGCTGGTCTACATTCCAACAGCTTTACATCAATCTTTTTTCTTTGTTTTCTTTGCCTGAATGGACACAGGGAACAACTGCTTTCTGTCACTCATCAATTACACTTTCATATACTTGAAGTTTGAGAACCCTTTCTAATTTTCCAATTAATCAATCACTTGTTTGCTGAAGTCAATTTCTATTGATGGAGCAGCCACAGATCGCTGACACTGTCCTTGGCACCAGAAGAGTCAGGGGGGAGGGAGATGACGAGTTTACCACCACTGGGCCACTTGAGTCCAATGGAAGCCTGACAGATGACATCCAGGGAAGCCAGCTAAGTGGATTCTCTGAAGTCAAGTCCTGAAATAAATAGGAAGCCTGTGTGTGAAATAAGGCAATGATCCAGCAGCCCTCTTACCCGGCTGGGCAACCTTCTTAGAGAAATAAACAGCACGCTTTTAACCATCCAGACTGGCTCACATTCGAGCCGATTTATCTGTATCATCTACAAACAATATTTAGCTTAATCTAACACAGAACAGGAGCACAAATATTGAGGTCGGTTCCATGACCTTCCCTCCAGCACTGAAATGTTTATGGGAAGGTTCAAGGCCAACAGAGAATGTGGAGTCCTGGGAGGACATCTGTGTCCTTTCTGGATGCTGGGCCCTCTTTCCAAAGGGGCTTCTGAGGACCTGCACACACCAGCCATCCTGCAGTGGTTCTGGTTCTGATTAAGCTGTGCTTCTTCCTGATCATATAATATTGGGGAAAAATGACTTCGCTTGCTCTCACTTTGATCAAAACTCCAAAAAAGGAGTTGAGCTAGGTTTTCCTACAGACATTTCCCAGTTTAACAACTTTGGAGTTTTCCATTCATTAATCAAAGATTTCTAAGAGAGAAGATAGGATTGGTGCTTCTTACCTGGAAAGATACAGATATAGTCTGAGTAAGAAGAGTACTTTCCCTCTCCTTCAACCTCTCCACCTCTTGAGCTTGTGACCACCACTGCGTACCAACACCAGCTAGGAGTACACTGGTGCTAGATGTTGTGCATAATCTTACCTATCTGCTGTGCCTTCACCAGTCCTATCTGCTAGGATGCTTGACATACCAACATTCAGCGGTGCCATACCAGGGGAAGAGGGAGATCTGCACCAAAACAGGATCCATAGAGTCTACTGCTGAGATGCAAAGGAAAAATTTCAAGATGCAAGCCAACCAAAGAAGCAACTTGGAAAACTCCCCCAGTTATATTTTGGTCTCTGTAAGAATAAGAGCCATCTTTAGGTTTGCCCATATAGCATTCACACTTCCTTCCTCCAGAAACAGCAGCCCAAATATCTCCTTTGGGAACAAATTTTTTTGCTACAATTGTTCACATAATTTTGGGAGTAGACACAGAAGCCACGGTCGATCTCACAGTCTATGCCCTGAATACGGTTCCTTGTTCAGCGTGGAATGGTGACCTACCCAAGGCTGGTAAGAATTAGATTAAGGTGGGTGTGGTGGATTGACAACTGGTGGTCAACTTGTAACACCTAGCTGGATTAAACCAGGGTGGTACTGGATTTGGGAGGCCCATCTGAGTATTGTTGTGGGCAGCATAAGAGGCAGAACTGGAGAAGTTTAGAGGCTATTGGGAGCTGTTGGTTTTCTAGGAGGAGTTTGTCATGTTGGCTTTTCTGATGAACATAGCTGTTCCCACCGTTGAAGGAGTTTGGGCCCTTGTTATCACTGAGAACAGCTACAGCTCACTTTGGGGAAGCTCTGATCCTCACTTGAGCATCGCTTCCTGGCTCCAGAGGGGAAGATGGTGCACTACTCAGTCTCCTGGAAAGCTTGCTCCTTCTGCTTTCCAGATGGGAAATTGCCTGTTCTCATCATCAGAGGAGTCTGGGACCTCACTGTCTCTGAGAATGGCTCTGACGCCTTTTGAGGGAGCTCTGGTTCTTCCTTTGATCATTGCTTCCTGGCTCCAGCACAGATCCCTCAGCCTGCTAGCACAAACCCTTTATCCTGCTGGCAGAGACTTTCTAGATTCCACCACTGACCTTTGGGCCTTCCCACAGCAGATCTGTGAAACAGGCCTTCATGAGGCATTGTCCTGAGCTCACGAGGGGAGGGCATTGTTATGGGCTCTAGGTCTTCAGCTGGACTCACGCAAATCATTGCTGTGGGATCCAGGCCTTCAGCTGGATTCTTTGTTCTTTAGTGTATGGGTGGACTTCCTGCACTCGTTTTGTACGTGATCCTTTGTGTGACTATTATAAAATAATCCTATAATTAAGTGCCTTTTTATTGTATTGTTTCCCTTGCAAAACCCTAAACTAGAACAGTGGGGAAAGTTCTATCTGGCACTACCTGCAGCAAGGGTGATGTAAGACTGGGACTTCAAAGAGTCATCACGTGCAACGTGAAAACAGCCAATGCAGAGAAGAGTAGAGCTCACAGATGAAGAAGTTTAAACCTGATGGCAGGGACTGAACGCTTCAATTCTTTCCACGTATGCAAGCATATGCAGTTCCTTTTCTGCTAAAGTCAGTTTCTGCTGAGTCTCTATTACTTGAAACTTGAAGATCCATTCAAAGATCCAAATATTAAAAGAGACCCATATGTGTAAACGTCATATTGTCTTCCTAGTGTAAGAACCTGAAGGGTAAATAAAGTCCAAAAGGTACAATAGATATTGTGAAAGAGAAAGAAGTTGCTCAAAGTGGAGGAACAACTGGAATGTGGGAAAGGAGAAAAGAAAGAAAGAAAAAATAGATAGATAGATAGATAGATAGATAGATAGATAGATAGATAGATGGGATAGCTGGAATAATTGTACTGCTGATTTCTACTGGTCTACTGAAAGGAACAGTCAATGCTTAAATTTTTTTTCTTCTTTTTAACTTTTTTGTTATATCTGGTAATCTGAACAGCTAATTTGAAGACAACAATATGCAATATAACAACCATTGTTGAATTCCTATTATCTTATTTAGTGAAATTCTGTATTATTTCTAATGTTTTTTTTATTATATTTTGTTCACTTTAAAATATAATACATAAGTAAATAAGAGAAACACTAACTCTAGAAGATAGAATAGGCACAACATTTGAAAACATAAGTGTAGACTTAGACTTCATGAACAAAATCCAGACTAGATGGGAAATACTACAATCAACAAATGAGATCTCACCTCATTATAAAGCTTTTGCACAACAGAAGAAATTACCAACCAGATGAAAAGACAACTCCTAGAGTGGGAGAAAAAATTATAGCCAGCCCTCCATCAGACAAAGGACTCATATCTAGTACCTATAAAAATGGAAAAATATCAAGCCCCCCCCCAATTCAAAGACCCAATCCAAAAATAGGCATCTGGGATGAATAGGCACTTCTCAGATGGAGAAATACAAATGACAAACAAATATATGAAAAATGTTCAACATCACTGGTCATTCAAAAGATGCAAATTAAAACAACACTGAGATTCCATCTCACCCCAGAAAAAATGATTATTTTCAAGAAATCAACCAATGACAAATGCTGGAGGGGCTGTGGAGAAAAACGAATTCTTCTTCACTGTTGGTGGGACTGTAGCCTGGTACAACCACTATGGAAATCAGTGTGGATATTCCTCAAAAACCTGGAATTAGAGGTCCCACTCAACCCAGCTATTCCTCTTCTGGGTATTTTTCCAGAAGAATTAAAAATATCACACCACAGCGATATATGTGCACCCATGTTTATAGCAGCACCATTTGTCATAGTAAAATATTGGAAACAACCCAAATGCACATCAGCTGAGGAGTGGACGAAAAAGATGTAGTATTTTTATATAATGGAATACTACTTGACTATAAAAAAGGATAAACTGGAGACCTTTATAGGTAAACAGATGCAACTCGAGACCATATCCATAAATAAGATAAACCAGATGCACATGTGTAAATATCATATTGTCTCACTAGTGTGAGAAGCTGAACAAGTAAATAAGATCCAAATTTACAATCAATATTGTGAATTGGGGGAAAACTGTTCAAAAGAGAAGGGAAACTGGTGACCAGGGATATAGCTCAGGTGAACAGAACCTACCTGGAAAGCACAAGGTTGTGAATTTGAGTCCCAGTACCAAAAAAAAAAAAAAAAAAGAAAGGAAACTAATGCAGGAAAGGGAAAGGAAGGAATGAGAAAGGAAAAATACACACACGATAGTTAAGGTAGTTATAGAGGTAGTTTCTCTAGTTTTTCATTGAAAAGAAAGTTTTGTGCTAATATCGTTTGGATATTTCATGCCTATATCTTATATTCAGAGTAAGTACTATGAAGATAACAATATGCAATGTATCAATTATTGTTACTGTCTTATTAATCCATTTTGAAACTCTGTTCTATTTTTTCTCTTTAAAATAAAAAAAATGCAAAAAAAGAAACTAGAAAATCCATGACTTACACATTGAACCTAAGTAGTTTTCATGAATTTGCTTATTAAAAATCTCAGCAGATGTTTTGAAAAACTTGCTGGTTTCTGAGACAGCCTCCAAGTATTTCATTCAGTGGTGTTTTTCAAATTAATGTGTTCAACAAAAGCAGCGTAGTTGAAATTTTAGGAACTGAGGCATCAGACTGACGAAATTTGACTCTCAATTTATCTTCTGCTTCATCCCACAAACCTAGCTACTTGACTTTTATGAGCTTGCATATTTCTGTAAAATGGGTATGGTAATATGACCTTGAAGAATTTCTTTCTGTGATGGAAATTGAAACAGAAGACTGTGCTCGCTACCCAAAAAATAACATGTGGTCAATTAATGACAGTTATTCATTTCCTTACTAGTTACTAGTTCATTGAACTGAAAACCACACCCAACAGTGTCTGGTATGAGTGTAGTAATCATATTGCCTTACAGCTGCAAGGCTCAAGATAATTTATGAAGGGCTGGGGATGTAGTTCAGATGCACAAGTGCCTGCCCAGCAAGTGCAAGTTCCTGAGTTTGATTCCCAGCACCAAAAAAAAAAAATAATAACTTATGAAATATCTTCATGCCTGTTAGTTCATTCTTCCTTTACCTATTATTCAAAGGTAATGAATGCTGGTATAATAAGCTCTATTTCATGGAAAAAGAAACCAAAGTTTTTCATCCACTGAAAGACTGATTTAGCATTAAGATCATAGCCTTTTGAACCCAAGCGCAAGTCTCTAACTCCCCACAGTATAGGCTGGTAGTCCTGATGCCCAGAGCAAGCACCCACTCAGAGTTTCCATGCACCATCCCTGAGCCATGTCTAGCACAAAGGCACAAAGCCAAGAGGCTACAAAAGGCAGGAAAAGCCCCATTCTCTGCCACCCAAATACTTGCATTAATACTGTAGTTACAGGTACGTAGGATGGAATGTAAGGAAGCCAGGCATTGTGACTACAACGAAGGAAAACATCTCTGTGAGCTTCCATTTCTGCATCATGGGGTCCTCCAATGCCTTTCTCCTCTGCTTACAAGGAGGATTAAATGGGCAAAGGTTCTAATGCAATTAGCATAGTGCCTATAAGGTGGAATCTATATCACTCTCCATGAGTGATATAGATTATAAAATTATTTAGTATGTGCTTAGTATTATCCTAAACCCAAAACCCGGGGCCACCAGTGTGTTTACCACTCTTGGCTGCCTTTCTGTGCTCTAAGTTTAAAACATGCTCCCAAGCATGTACGCTCACACTACAGAGAGCAGTGCATTCTGTTGAGGCCACAGGTTGTGTTTGGTTGTTCTTATGCTCGCAGGTCAATTCATCTGTCCTGCGTGTCTCGATTTATAAGTGATCGCAATGCTTAGGTCTTCATTTTAATCACTTGTGTTTTTATATGGGTCCCCTCACCTCTGGGAAAGAGACACCAGCAGCTGCCAAAGGTGAGGGAAGTTGAATCATAAACTCCTCCACCATCAAGGACTGCTGCTTTGGTGTGTTCTCTTCTCCGTCCTGTTGCTTGTTTCCTTCACACACAACCTGCCTCAGACACAGCCAGAAATTACGGACAGTGGTGCTGGGTGTGGGCTTCATTAGGGAAAACTGGGTCTGTATCTTTTGTTTGTTTTCTACTTGGATTTGTATTAAATTCACTCTGGGATACATGGCACAAAGCACAAGAGGTCTTTCTGGCTGGACAGTGAAAGGAGCTCATTACAAATGTGAAATCATAATTTCTGGAGGTCAGGGGGCTTAAGAATTATAGACAGCTGCTGGCTCAAGAACTGAGAAATGTTTAAATCAGGAAAATATCCTAGGTAATGGAGCCAGAGAGGCTAAATCAGTGATAAATACCGCTAAGCCATCATTACACACTGAATAGTTATTAGTCATTTCTCTGTTTTTAATGTAAAGCTTAAAGGTCTAAAGTCGAAAGCTTAGACTCCATTCTCTGTCACAAAATAAAAACCGAATCCCGCCCAATAACAGAAATTTGCCAAGTGAACATTAAAGGTCAAGTTAAACCCACAAAAGCAAAGCAACACAAATTTCAAAGACCCAAAATGGAAAAACACAATTAAAAGACCCCAGTTCATTCTGAGCAGAAGAAAAGCTTGAGAGTTTGATTTAAGGGCAGGAGCCCCAGGGACAATAGCAAAGGAAGTAGCACCCCTATGCCAAGCCATAAGGAAAGTGCCCTGGAAACACTCAAACTTGGCCTGAAATTCCGCATCCCAGTCTGTCTTGGGCAAGAGGCTCACAGCTGGGCTGGCGCAGTGAGCCGCCCCTTGGGGCCGGTATTGGAAGCCCAGTGTGAGGGCTTGGCTGGTGGTGGGCAGGACCTGGCTCTCACCCAATGGCACAGCGATTTCCCTGTATTACTCTAAACAAATCCCTCACCCTGCTCTGCCCTAGCTCTGCCTAGTTACTAAATAATTTGTTTTAGTGAGGTCAAACTTACCAATTATACAACATTTTAAGGGATGCCAAGAGGGTACCACCATGCTTGTCCCCATCATGCTTGTACATCGGCAACTTAACCACCACCATTCTTGGATATATTTCTTCTATAAGTATAGTTGAATGTCAGATTTATACCAGACATTGCACCAGGGGAAATGTGGACAGGGGTGAATAAAACAACATGGATGCCTGCTGTACACAGTGGTGCATGCCTGTAATCACAGTACTTGGGAGGCTGAGGTGGTGGGATTTCTGTGAGTTTGAGGTCAACCTGGGCTACATAGTGAGTTTAAGACCAGTCTAAACTACATAACAAGACCCTATCTAAAAGAATCTAAAGAGGGGAGTGGGGAATGGACCTTATGCATGGTCCAGCCAGAAGATACTAAATTAAAAAGGTAAATAGAAATATACATATATGCATTTGTCCATACATGCAAACTAACAGTCCTCCATAAGGTCAGTGGACAAAGCATTGCCCCTGATATGAGGAGTCTGCACATCAGCTAACGTCTTTAGAAAAACCACTGAGAAGTTGATTTTTAAGCTGAGACTTGAAATGCATTGTAAAGATGCAGGTTATGCCATGCCAGGCAGGGAACTCCCAGATGCCACCCTTTACATTAGAAGGGAATGTGGTATCTTCAGAAATTGAAGAAGAAAAGCACTTGTCAATGGGAAGGGCAGAACTAAAGGTGGAACACGGCCAAGGTCACACTGGGCTCGAGGCCACGGGAAGGATGCGGATGCTGAGTACCTGCAAGGAAAAGCCATGTAAGCACCTAACCAGAGTGTAAGGTCATCTTCAATGTTAAAATCACTCTGCTTTCAGGGAGGTAGACAGCATGGTGGAAGTCACAAGAGGAAGCAGGAAACACAGATTAAAAGTTTTACTCCTGTCCCTGGACTATAAGCTTCGTGAGGGTGAGGATTTGCATGTTTTATTTGCTAGGATACCTCTGCTTCTGATAAGAGATATTCCACAAAGTTTGTAAATTCTTATGAAAAATAAAGACACAGCCTTATTTAGAAGTACATGAAAAGTCCTGTGTGTGGCACTTAAGAGGAGTTTCACCAATACATATTTACTTAATGAATAAAGATACCCATAGTCCAGAGAAATACTTGCTACTGCAACCACCGCACACCGGTTAAAGTGGAGAGTAGGAAGCGATGCAGATCTGAGATATGTTTTGCAGGCAAAACATGAATAGCTTAAAAATAGTTTGGAGGTGAATTTGGAGAGAGACATGAAAATACAAACCCTAACTTCAGGATAAGCCACAAAGTAAGTGGCAAAGATGTTTGCTTGGGTGGGGGATGTTCTAAAGGGACAGATAGCTGAGCTTGCTGGCCTGAAGCCTGAGTCAGGATGAGCCCGACCTCTCCAGCCCTATGCATTGTCAGTAATGACGTGGGACTGCTAAGGTGGGGGGCAGGTTGCTGTGCAGCCTGACTCTGGCCAAAGCTGACAGGGGCAACAATTACAGTGTTCTAAGGTCAGTCACATGTTCAATTTTGAAATCTTGAGTTTAAGTGGAAATCTCAAGCAGGCAGAAGAGGTCTCAGGTTCAAAGCAAGGGTGTGGATATGAGCATTTTTAGAGGTATGTAAGAAGGGAGGTGGGAAAATGGTGACATCCTATCCTTGGAATCCTTCAGTGTTTAGAGAACATGAGATGGAGACTTCAAGGAAGATAGAGAAGTAGAGAAGGGAGAAGAGGCAAGAAAACAGGGGTGCAAAGAGCATAGCACTAGGGACAAGACATTTTTGCTTTTGTTATTGTTTTTAAGCAGCCAATGGTCAACTGCGTCAAATGTTGAAGACCATATTAGTTTTCTGTTGCAGCTATAACAAAGTACTACAAACTAAGTGATGTAAAAACTACAAAATTCTTATTTTGCAATTCCAGACATCAAAGAACTAAAGTAGTTTTTAACTAAGGTGTAGATAGAATGAGCTCTTTCTGGAATTTATAAGGGAGAATCAGTTTTCTATCTTTCCCTGCTTTCAGACATGGCCTACATTCTTTCTAATTCATGGCCTTTCTTTATGTAGCCACTTCACACCTCTCTTGGGTATTGACCCTGGCATTTCTCTTTGACACAGAAAGCTCCTAATGACCTCAGTGGGAGCATCTGGATACTCCAGCATAATCTGCCTATCTCTGGGTCAGTAGATTAGCTATCTGCATTTCATATGCATCTTTAATTTCCACCTTGGCACGTGTCTTGTAACAAATCCATCTGGTCCAGGAATTAGGATGCAGGCATCTGTAGGAGTCTATTATTCTACCAGTCACAGAAACCGAGTAGGATGAGTTCTGTTTTGTGATAAACTGGATAAATGTTTCTTGGAAAAGGTGTAGGTTGTCAGGTGTGCATTCCCCTGAGAATTAATAGAACAATCCAGTCTTCCTTCCTGTTCCACACATCGGTATGCTTTTCTAACACCAGGTAATCCAGTCCTCCTACCCCTGAGCACCCTACACCTCAGCTCCAATATCCAGTGTTAGCACAGAGCCAACAAGCAAGGTGTTTGATTCTACTGAGTGCCCCCACTTTAGAACTAAGCTGCAAATAAAGTTCCCAGGCAACACACACTTCTCTCAATCAGCTACAGATTTCAGCATTTTCCATAATCCCTTCCCCTCCATGCTCAATAATTCTCCAGAATTCCCCCAGGAAAATGCTGTCCTTAAACTGTTTATTGTGAAGCATACAGAGGAACAGCTGTGGTAAAGAGGCACATGGCATGGTTCATAAAGGTAGTGAGTGCTGGAATATCTGGCCTATAAGTTGCAGTGGGCCACTCCAGGCTCCTCAATATGTGCACCAAGCAAGCAGCTCTTCGAACCTTGCTCTTCCAGGATTCTATCAAGTCTCATTAAAGTCAGAGTGGCCAATTACAACTTTGGCCATTGGCGATGGAAGTCAATCTCTAACCTCTTTTCCATCCCAGAGTTTAGAGGACAGGTCAGAAAAGTCTCTCTAATGATGTAGTTGGTTTTTCTGGCAACAGTTCCTATCCTAAATGAAGCTTCTAAGAACTCCCTTGCCAAGTCATTTCAGAAGGATGTAAAAAACATTCATCACAGATTTCAGAGCTGTGTGGCAGGAACCAGAGATAAAGGCCTTTTTTTCCAGTAGCGGAAAGTGAACCCAGGGACTTTGCACTGAACTACATCCCCAGCTCAATTTTTAATTTCATATGTTGCATAGGGTCTCACTAAATCACTAAGTTGCTTAGTCTGTGCTCAAGCCTGTGATTCTTCTGTCTTAGTTTCCCAGAGTTGGGATTACAGATAGGCACTACCATGCCTGGCTCAGATATATTTTTTATCATGCCCCAAGATCGGTGGTCTAAAAGAACTTCTTCTTGTTGAAAAACACTTGGAATAAAATAAGAGAACAAAACAGAAAAATCAGAATAGACAAAAATAATGCTTGCTTGTAATAAATAAATGATTCACAATATATAAGAACTTGAGAGTACTCTAAAGAGGATTGTTAGAGACTCTGAGAATAGACTATACCCATAAAACAATAAAAAGTTGATACAGAAAAATCAGGAGGTAAAGGGAGAGTATGGGAATGGGGGAAAAAAGAATCAAGTTGTATCATAAATAGGTAAAATTCCTTATGATGGATGTAACCACTACATATACATAAAATGTACCAATAAAATTAATTAATACAAAAAAGAATCAGGACACAAAAAAGAACTCAGGGAAATTAAAACTATGGTGGTTGTTTTTTTTTTTTTCAAGTCAATAGTGTGGCCTAGAGAAAATAGAATATATAATAGAAAAATAAGAAAAAAGAAATGTAAAGTAACTATAATGAAAACAGATTCAGAACAGGAAGTCTGGAGAATGACTCTACAGTAGGCTCATAAAGCATAAAGTTCAATTTATTCAGGTTTCTAGTCCTCTAATAGTTTTATTTTTAATAACAGAGTATACAATTATTTCATGTAATGTGTAGTTTCTGTTATATGAGAAACTCAAAATATATGTATACATATAAAGAGCGAGACAGATGATTGGTAAATAGGAAGCAGGGAGAAATTTCAATAATTCCCCAAATTACCTCTGCTGTTCTTTCAAAAATGTTTTAACGCATATGCTAATTTGCTTCATTTATTGTACTAGTTTCTCTTAGCTCTTTGAAAAGAAAGTTTTGTGCATTGTCTGTTCCTTCTTTGTAAGTCTTTTTATCTATGTCTTGGACTACGAATAAGTACTTTTAAGATTATGACACAGTGTATTGACTATTCTTATTGTCTTACTATTGTGTTATGAAAGATTGTTTTATATTTTTATAAAACATAAAATAAAATAAAAAAGAATATAAAATTAAAGATAGACACAATAAAAAGCCAGAAACTTGGATAGCATGATACAGACACCACAGACCTCTTTTGTCATCAAGTAAATTACAACAATTAGAATCACTAAGAAAAATAAAAGAAACTGCAAGAACATCATGATTCAAGTATATGCCAGCCCAAAGTGCGGCCTGACATTGAGCACTTGGAAAAGAAGAGAAATGAGTCAATCTGAATTTACCATAGGAACCATTCTGCCAACCCTACATAACCTCAGAGCGCACTTCCTTTACTTATCACAAGATTCTGCAGGATATTTACTCTTAGTATACAGTAGCATTGTAATATTGTGGGGATCATTCCTTTGTTTTCATATTTTTAGCCTCAACTTTCAAAAAAGCTGAAAGTAAACTTATGTATAAATATATAGTAAGATTTTTTATGTAGATGTACAATGTGGAATTGTATAACTAACAGGACTTGAGAGACGAAGGGAGATGGGAAATCACTGATAGTGTTGACAGGCCTTAACGTCTTCACTGGAAAAGGAAAAAAGGCAAATATTCTAACTTTGAAGAATCAAGGGTCACAGCCTGAAGTATCAGTTAGTGTATGTGAGCCAAAATCCTATTGTGCGCAGCAAAACTTAATACAGAAATCAAGAAATGTGGAATAAAATACCACTTAATATTATTTTTGTATTAGAATTAAAAAATAGAAATAATTCTTCTAAAAAGTGAGACTTAAGAAAGGGAACACAAATAGAAAATAATCAAAGGATAATTTTTTTACTGACTACTGACCCTAAATTTCTTAAAGGATGTGATCAACCTTTTTATGGTGCCACCATTTAATTCTATAAGAAGAGGGCACAAAACAGGTGTGTGCAGAGAGGGGGGACAAAGAGTTCAGTTGTATAAAGTGTTGAGTCATTAATTTGACATTATTAGATCAAAAAGAGACAGTTACCAACCACTCTCTGATAGTGGCATTATAAAAATATACTTCTACACAATAGAATGTTTCAGTGTACTCACTTGAAATAGGACAATATTTTCAAAGTTTTATTGCTCTCTGCTTGTAATGGTTGATAATGGGAATGGTTGTAATGGTTGATACATTTTGTCAACTTGAGAAGTTTAGAATCTTAACCAAGTAACCCAGCAGTTCTACATCCTAGGGTGTAGAGAAGATGCCCTAGGGTGGCTGTTTATGCTCCAGATGTTCTGATGGTTGATTTATGTGTCAGCTTGAGCAGTTTGAAATTTTAAGTGATTTAGCAGGGGGCAGCATCTTCTCTACCTCATAAATATCATCCTGTGTAAGAAGAGGGCACAGAGATGGTGTGACTGCTACACCTGCCCTATGGTGCGTGTCCTGCATAGAACGTAAGAGAGGAAAAGAGGCTTGCTTGCTTACTTTTTGCTCTTGCTGCTTTTGCTGTCTTCTACTGTCTTGGACAGTTGCCCCTCTGCCATGCCACTTTGCCTTGAAGCCAGCTGATCATGGATTTAAGCCTCCACAAACTGTGAATTAAATAAACCTTTCCTCCTTTAACTTTGGGTGTTGGGCATTTTGTCCCAGCAATGAGAGAAAAGCAACTAACACACCACTCCTGTCCTTAGAGTAATTATATTTAATAAAAATCAAAACAGCAATTTTCCCATTGCTCAACACAAAAACATCACTTTAATTCATGTAGAAAACATGACACTAGAAAAATGTGTTATGAAGTGATTACACTGCCGAAGTATTTTCACCAAACACACACACACACACACACACACACACACACACACACACACTCAGTTCTTGGATGGGTAAATTTGCTATTTTCCTTAAATTACTGTGATGTGAACTTGGTTTGTCTTTTAGGTAACAGTCTCCTTCCAAGCTCTTGCAAACAGTACAGCATGTGCTTATTCATTGGTCTGACTCAAGGGCAAACACACAAGGCTGGAGCGGAAATGCAGGTCTAAGCACTGGCCCAGACACAGAGATCAGGAGTAAAGGGATGTATCTGACAGTGATTCAAGGGTAATCATATAAGCCACAGAAACAGAATTAAATTTCCTGTGCTGAGGCTGGAAGGAAAGGAGACGAGATATGACAAAAAGTCAGGCAATGCTCTCATGTAAAGATGCAGAAGAAAGAAGAATAAACTAAAGACTAACACTGAGGACTAAACATAGTCCAAGGAAATAAGATGCAAACTCTGTGAAGTACAGATCACTTGAGGGCAAGCTCTAACTATCAGCTCTTAATTCTCTGCTCTTCCTCTTCCTGATGCCATTACGGACACTTTGCAAACAATGTGTAAATGAAATAGAAAGGAAAGTGTGCAGAATGGACGTGAAATCAAGACTGCTTAAAGCAGGTAGCACTCACACTCTCAGTCCTAGTGCCCTTGAGCCTAGCATTGCTAGCAATTCCAGCATCACACACTCTAGATCCAGCCACCTCTGAAAAAGCTACCTCTAAAAAAACTTAAGTCTTAAGGGAGTGCAGATCGAGACACAAACCATGACAAAGAGTATACAGGAAGTCCCCTCACTGTGTGGTTCAGACTGTTACCTTTGGAGAATCAACAGGCTATTGGTTCTCTATAAGTGGCGAACCTTTTTGTGCCTTTACTTTCTAGGTGACTTGGAATGATTTTGACCCCAGGAAATACTACGGGTCAAAATTCATCACTGAACTGTATTTCTGGGGTAGTTATATTTCCTCCCCTTAGGTAAGTGCCATTTACAATCAAAAAGAATGTTCATGTTTTTTCATTTTTCTGTGGGTATCTGCAACCCACTGGTTCTTAGGAGGTGCCTGTATGTTGGAGGGGAGCAAAGGAGAAGGGTAAGGGGATGGGGGAAAAGGAGAAGGGGAGGGGAGAGATAACTTCTGTATTCATATATACCCCAGTCACTCCTTTGTTTTTCCTCAGTAGAATGGACATCAGGGTATATTTGACTCTCAGAATTTGTGGATTTATAGTTATATTCTAGAAAGTCATCACAAAGACTGAATTAGTAAATATTAACCCATTGTTCCTACAGAAAACATGAGGTTAGATTCCTGCCAGTAAAAGGTCACAATATTTTCATCATCAAATCAGTCATACAAAAGCTGGTTTTACATGTGCTTCTGTCTTCTGTGTTTAAAGACACCTCATTGATTTTATACTGTTGATTCACTAACGTTTGACTCTGGACCAACAGCTCTATAACTTAGGCTAGAATAATACTTAGCCAATGAATGAATTTTCTTTGTAAGGCCATCACTGTCTTCCTGTGCTTGGGAACACTAGGCAGGATGTCAGCCTGTACTTGGGGACTATTTAAACCATTAAAGCACCAACAATAGTCACAAAAATTCAGAAGCAAAGCATTAAGTAGATCTTGTAAAAGAAACCTGTTTAAAATACAAGGTAGGGTCCTGCTTCATTTCATCTCCGCTAGAGACTGATGAAGCAGGTGACTCAATTCTCCACCACTGTGCATCTACCCATGAGTGATTATAGAAGCACTATGAGTATCAAATAGGAAATTGCAATGAAGCGTAGCAAGTAGATGAACTTTGTGAGTGATGGAGATTGATTGTAGTGACAGATTAAGAGAGCTACCGTCTATTTCTCAGTCACTGCAAGCCAGGCATAATCCCCCACACAGATGCACTTCTGGTAAGCCTCACAAGAATCCATGTGCACAGGCCGAAATCTCACCCATTGTTTTAGTTACTTCTCTCTCATTGCTGAGACAAAATATCGACAACCAAGATTAAAGGAGGAAAGGTTTATTAAGCTCACAGTTTGTAGAGGTTTTAGTCCATAATGTGCTGGTTCCAAGGTTGGTGGAACAGCAGACAGGCATTGCAGAGGGAAAACAATTCATGGTGGGCAAAAGGCAGCAAAGCAATAAGGGACAAACACAGTTCCTTCTATCCTATTAGGTTGGTGCCAAACCAATCAGTGGAATGATTTACTAATCACTCACCCTTAATCTTATCATCCTTAATTTTAGCATTGTACCATAAATCAGTCACAACTCTAGATTCAGGCACCTCTGAAAAAGTCCCACCTAAGACTCCATGATGATTTGGGGCTTATCTAAACACAAACCATAGCATCGATAGACACTGCAGCTGGAAGGAGAAAGTGCCTTGCTGTTCAGGGCTGACAGCAGCCTTCACCCCAACAAGGTGACTCCAAGTGCAATATCACAGCCATATCCCTGGGCACGGTACAAGTCTGCAGGTCTTTTTCTCAGCCTGGCCCACCCATCCATTTACTTTCCTAAACAAAATAATCATATGGCCAAGTTTGAATTAATTCACACACTCCTTGGAGGGACAGAAAGAGGCTAGGATCAATTTTTGTTTTGAATGGCAATTATTTCTTTCTTCTTGCCAAAGGACAGTTGGCATGAGCTAGGCACTGCAGCCCAGGGGACAGTTCCTAGGCATGTAACAAGGCTGTGGGAATGTTGAAAGCTGCCGACCCTGAGATCCCCTCACTCCCTCATAGCCTCAAATGAAGAGAATCAAGTTTAATTAAATACAAATACCAGTTCTGCACCCCTGAGCACATGGGAATATGTGGGCCTCAGCAGCCATGGATGTCCAGTGAGAGGGACATGCTCTTGCCTAGCTCTGTCTTAAGGTAAAAGATGGGTGCCCATGCCCACAGGAATCATGCCCATAGTTCCAGGCCAAGATTACTGGTGGATTTCACACGGCTGGCATTTGTCTTATGCACAGATTTCTACCACAGCCTTCGCAGAAGCATCCAAGGATTGGATTTACACCCAGGTGGGGAGGGTGTGACCCCTCCTGCTTCTGCTAACCCCCTCCTCTCCAACACCTTTCACCTGTGCTACATCCTCTTCCACATCTTGGGATTTTCAACAGATGATAATTCCATATCCCAAGTGAGGAACAGAAATTCAGTAGCCTGGCTGGTAAAGAGCAAAGCATGAAGGACCTCAGATTTGTGAGCAGGCAGTTATTTTAAAGAGATGTTGAATTTAATTTACATGATATCTTCATTGGAAAGGCTTTAACACCCCTATTTTACAGACTAAGAAACTGAGGCTTGGAGAAGGTCAATGCTTTTCCTCCCTCTATGTAGCTAATGAGCAGGACTGCCACACATTGTGCATCCTCAGGGTCCTTTCTGCTCCCGCTGGCTGAGTCAAAACAGGGAGTTGTTCCCCCTGGGTAGACAGCACAGCACAGGATAGCAGAGGCCTGGAGACTAGTCACACGTTCAGCACAAACTGCCAACTGATCTGCATTCCATTCACAGGTATTCATCAACATCTGCAATGTGCCCGGCATGTGGTGAGCTGGTGACAAAATACAGCCAGCTCCTGGGACGTTAGAGAGAGACGCCGGGCACGTCCCTGAAGCTGAGGTCAGAGGGCCAGGTGCTGTGCAGATGGAGGGCAAGTGACAGAGCTCCTGACACTGCCTGTGGTCCAGGCAGTCCTCACTGAGGAAGGGGAGAGAAGGCAGGAGGCAGCGACCAAGCAGAAGAGAGAAGAGGTGCGAAAATGGGTGTAAGATTTAAGAAACTCTAAGAAGAGACCAGAGAGATGAAAGAAGCACAAAGAGGAAGGGGCAGAGGACATGATATGGTGAAGCCAGTGAGCCAAACCTTGCAGGTCCCTTGCTTCAAAGACACAGCTCAACTCACTGGACCAGCCAGTGGAGCCTCTCTGCACTTAGGGGTCTCTTTCAGGGAAAGAAAGTGAAATCATTAAGCACTTTAATCTCTCCTCCCGCCTAAGTCATTTCCTCCACTCAGAATGAATCATACAGTTTCTTTCTCCATGTCCACATGGCCTGGGTACTGAAGTTTGGGACCAGGGCCTGTTTTCCAGGTGCAGTCTCACCAGTGCCATATAAAGGGGGATTATTCCCCTTCCTGCAGCTTGACTCCTCACACAGGCCGGCTCCAGCCGGGTAGGCTTTCCTTAGGGCCAGATCATGTTACCAGCTAATATCTAATTTGTAAGGCTTCTATCACACCTCTGCTTCACAGCATTATGGCTTCTCAGGAACATACACTTTTTCCTCTTTCCACATTAGTTGGATACACGAGCGTAGGAGAGCAAGAATGGAATATACAACTGGCCAAACAAAACAGGTCCTGGATTACTATCTGACCACAAGGATGTAACTTCATCTCTCAGTTAACAATCTGTAAAATGGGGTTTGAATTCTGTCTGCTATTATAAAGCTACATAAAATCCAAAATAAAGTAGGGAGTTTAATGGACTGGAATTCAGTTTCTAACATGAGCTCTTTTACTAACTGCCTGGTTTGGTCTCAGTTTCCCTATCACCAGATGGAAATAAAAGATCTCTAAGGATTTTTAAAAATATGATACCCTATATTTTGCCACATGATGAATGGCTAGAGGAATATTTTGAGAATTTTCAGATCCTAAGAATTAGTATCACAGTCCTTACATTGCCACATTTTTCAAGTGGCATTTTTGATGGTGTGGGCAGAGGCTAGGTAAAAGTAAACCACCTTTTAAGACAGTTGCAAAACGGTTGGGGTTCTCCCCAGCCCCCAGTCTAGGTGGTGTAAACTTAGAGCATGTCCCACCCTAACTCTGGCTCTACTCTGAGACAGTGAGATGTTGGTGAGCATGATACAAGCAAAGATCCAAGAGTCTCATGACTATGACCGCTTATGGGGCTCCCTTCCATTATCATGTAAAGGACATGCCCAGTGTGTCTCACAAGCCTCTGAGAAAGATAGGAACGTGTGGAAGAGAGCCACTCTACAAACACAACAACAATCCTGGTCAAACCACAGACACAAAACTGAATGAAGACAGACCCTGCCAGGCCAGTCCTAGATAAGCTCATCCCTGCTGATGAACTACAAGTGAACATTTGTTGTTAGATACCATTAGTTTGGGGCTGATTTGTTACACAATGTTACATTAGCAGCAGATACACACATGAGTCTAAGTGCTTCATGATGTTTTTAGTCTGCAAAAAATATCCACTTGTCTTTATGCTTCATATTTTTTCCATGTTCATTTGCCCTCCATCTACCCGTCTCAGATAAAGATGTGTCTGTCCTCTGTTCTAAAAAGACCTTGTCTCCTTTCTGCCACCTCCCTGCCATCACTGCATAACCTTCCTGTCCTTCAGAATGGTTAATGCACCTTGACACCTTTAAGGCAAAGCTAAGAGGAGACATCCTCATCTGGAAAGGGCTGTACAAGACCCATTCTGTTCAGATGGTGTAAAATAAAAGTGCCTGTCCTGGTAGTCATAAGGGCAACAGAGAGCAAATCTTCCTAGAACTGCTCTTGATGAGTTCTACTGGCGGTGGCTCACCTAACAGCAGCCAGTGGCCCTGTAATAGGACTGAGTACAAGCAACTGCACCCTGCAAAAGCATATGGGGAATGTGGAGGAACCTCCTTAGCGTGGCTCCACAGAGGGAACTCAGAAGCCTTCACAGCCAGTGTACAAAGTACGGCCACGCTCTTCAGCATAGGTCCTTACACACAACAAAACCTCACAGATGGCTGTGAGTGACCTCGAGACTCAAGCCTCTTGAATATGCAACTATTATTCAGAGCAAATTTTGTCTGCCTGGGCTACAGTGAGTGAAGAGGAAGGGTCTTGGGCCACATACAAAATATATAATATAGTTAGTATACATAAGCCACAAAACTTCCTTTTTAATGTATTTCTAGTATTAGCTATGCTGTACATGTGATTATAACAATATCATTGGCAACAAAACTGTTTGATACACTTTTGGGCTTCTTATACCACAGGTACACAAAACCTATTTTAACTTATCTTTTATATAAGAGAAGAGCACAAGTTTAAGTTTAGTAATTAATAGTAAAACTCACATATCTACATAATAACAGCAAACATCTGTCTTCAGAGGCACGTATACATGTAGGCTGGTTGAAATACTAACATTTATAATTGCTGTGTTTTACTCAGCAAGGTGTGCTAATGCATGCCACATGTAACAACTGGTACACATTGTTTTCAGTTTGACAGGCTGTGTGCGCCAAATGTAGGACACAGAGTTAGCACTGTACTAGTGTTCTGTTCTCACCCACCCCACAAATGTGTCATGAAAAGTTCGCTAAAAATCACATACTGAAGTTAAAAGTTTACCATTTTGTAAACAGTCCAGAGTCACCTGTAGGCCAGGGACTGCAGTTTGGACCTGCCTGATTTACAGCTTTAATTCACTGATAGAGAGTTATCAATTCGGTAACCTGTTTTCTGATAATAATGACTGACTCTTAATCTGACTGACTCTTAAATTAAAAATATTCACTTACAGTTTTGCTATTGAAATTCATACTTTTCAGAAATGTTAAATGTACTTCTAGAATTTTCCTTAAAATAACCTTTAAGTTCTCTGCATTTTGAGCCAAGAACTAAAGAGCAAATATTCAGTATTTTCTCTCATACAGTGACTCCTATATGAAAATAATTGAAAATAAAAATAATGATTCATGAGGGAGAAGTAAATATTCTGAAAGGCAAGAGTTACAGAAACAGTAGGTGATATTTATAACATTGAAATATTGCATATATTTTATAACAAGAGATGTTCAGCAGATGTGCATTAAAATGAAAATGCATTTTAAAAGGATTTCTAGAACTCTAGCAAGAGTAGATTATAAATTGCATCAGACCAAGACACTCTGTTGCTTTTATTTGGAATTACACACTCAACACTTCTCCGGGTGCAAGGAGATATCTGTGGCATAGACAGGGGAATGGAGGGGTAAAGAATGGTTAGAACAAATAACATCTTGAATCCTGATTATATACTTGATATTCTCCTAAGTTGAAGAGATAAAAATAATTTTTAAAAACCTTATCCTTAAAGAACCTTCAACCATTCGAGCTCTGATCATATTTTAAATGCCATTTGCAAATTAGGTTACTCTGACTCTGCAAAATAGGATCCCACATATATTAAGACAAATGTGTTTTCAAGAGGACCAAACACACTTTCTACATCATTTTGAGTAAATAATTTTTACTTATCACTGAGTTTACAAATTTGGCATAACGTTTTTCTTTCAATAATGGGGAATTGAATGCAGGGCTTTGCAAGTGTGCACCAAGCGCATAACCACTTAGCCACATCCTCAACTCTTTTATTTTAGTTTGATACTGAGGCCCTCTCAATTGCCTAGACTGATCTCAAACTTGCAATACTCCTGCTACAGCTTCCCAAGCAACTGGAAAGATAAGTGTGTGGTGCCACACTGGGCATAATCTTATCTTTGAGCAAATGCAGCCCCCATTAAAATATCAGATTCCCAAGGACCATGTTTTATGGTCCTGTTTTCAATACGTGAAATGAGCAATAGATTACAGAACATGCTTCCCAAATTTTGAAATTTTTATTAGAGCAAGCACCCTCCGTTATGTTTTTAAAGCACAGAATAAATTAAAACAGAACAAATGGGCCAAGATGATGTGCCCACAGTTATTTCAAACGTGCACATCCACTTATTTCTCAGAGTGGTGGAAGGGGAACAGGCAAGGCAGAGTGAACCTCTGACATCAGAAGAGTGCAGGTTAAATACAGGTAAGCGAAGATGGGGAGAAGAGAAAGAAGCTCCCAGAGACACAGGAAGTTCCCCATTCAAACCCTAAAGCAACTCTCAGTCATACAAAGGTGTGGGTAATAGGAGAATTTTATTACTAACGGAGATCAGAGCTATGGGAAATTGAACTTTCACGGAAACTCACCATTGCACAGCCTTCTGCACTCGCCCCTCCACAGGTGGTGCTGGCTGGCCTCTCCAGAAAGCAGTCCTTACAGAAAATGAGCTGTGGGGAGCAGTAAAGAGAACGTTCTCTGAAAAGGTGGCTTAAGGAAGAAAGTAAGAAGCTGGTGTATCACTTTCACCTTATCCCAGTGATCAGAAAACCCCTCAGGATGAGCTGAATGAGATGCATGAACGAATGGATGAATACTGTGACTCTGCTGACGGATGCCTTTCCACATGAAAGGACACATTAAACAAGGGAGAAGCATCCCTACTAACAATTCAGAAGAGCTGAAGAAAGGCAGAGCCTAAGACCAACCACCAAGGCAATCATTCTGAGAAAGGGTAACAACCAGAGCAAGTGTTTGTGCATTGCCTCAGGTCAAAGCCATCAATGAGCTCCTTGACTAGGGATCTAAAAACAAGCCCATAACTCCAGCATCTTCTAGGTACTTTCTGCTCCTTCCCATATCTTTCCTTGCCACAAGCTCTGCCCACCAAACACTCCTCCCTTGCCTTTTTGTCACAAACTTCACAATGATCCATAGTCTGGGCATCCTCTATTAAGTGGTGGAATGTCCTTTGCTTTATGGAGATGCATGCCTTGAGTGCCCACCAAGGTTCCCAAGGCCTTTAGCTGGTGTCTGACTTACTGTGTGGTGCACCATGAGGAAAGGGTATCTGTCTTTTCGTAGTACTGGCTACTAGTGATGAGATTGGAAGAAAGGGGTACTGAGCACTTCCGAGGCCTCTGTTCTGAATTATGTGGCAGGTTGGCAGTGACTAAAATCCCACACATTGTGAAATATATGAAAACAAAAGGTGAACTTGGCCAGAAAAAAATACTTTTTCCCTTCAGGTGGCTAGTCTTGGATTATATCACTATTACTTTAGTTGCAGTTAGAGATAATCCTACTTTGCAAAAGGCACTATCTTCTCATACTGAAAACTAGCATTTGATTGTGCAGTTTGTGTCAGTGCTACCAAGGGTGATATATCTATATTAGGGATGGCCTATTTCCCCACAGCACCAAGTTCTCAAGGGCCAGGTGCATTAGGAAATCACTAGTTTTCAGAGCTCTGCTCCATACTAGAGAAAGGAACAAGGATTCTTTCTTCAAGCGTCTCCCATTGACTAAACTCAGCCTATAGTTTGTCACAATTACAAGATAGCTAAAACTGAGATTGTGTGGTTTCTTTCTGTTCTATAGACATGGTACATTATTTTAATTTATTCTTCCTTAATTTTCAGCAAATCTCTATACTTTAAACCTTAGGGCCACTAGAGGAGTGTGTGTTGGGCTCTTTAAGCCTACTGCCGAGCATAGTGTCTACACATGTGTATTCCACAAATATTTGAGTAAATGAATGAATGAATGAATGAATGAATACATCAAGGAGTCATAGTTTCTAAGGCAGCATATGAAAAACCATGTGCCATATCTCATTAAAATTATATGAATAAGGACAAATGTACGTAAGTGTAATAAAACAATGTAGAGAAGGACAAAACATGGGAATTGACCTGAAGTGAGGGTGAAAAGAAGTGCTGGTGTCACCTTAGAGCCTGGGTATCTCCATCACTGACGTCGGCAGAGAGGGAAGGACCATCTCTCTGTGACATCATCACCAGATGTAGCCCGAGGAGGTTCCCCAAAGAGGAGACGAGGACTGTGACTTGCAACCAGGCCCCATGCAGTAGGCTTGTCGACTGTCTTTTTGTAGAAAAAAATTTCTGGTCACATCACGAAGAGAAAGGGACAAATTTGTTAGGCAAAGCTGAAGTACACATTCCAAGAGAAAATAGATCATAGTCACTCCAGCAACACAATATGGCCTGTGGTTGGGGTTATATAGCCGCTCTTGAAGGAATCTTGTAAAATGAATGATTTAAGATGTTTTGCTAAGAACATTATTTGAAACCCTTGGATCTTCTTCTTCACCTTAAGGTCAGGTTCTAAACTTTTAACTGTATCAACTGGGCTCATTCATGGGTTTCCAGTGTCTGGGAGGGTTTTGAGTGTGATGGACCTGGACAAAGAAAGGAAAGACCAGCCTAGAGAATACGAACAAGTGTGACAAAAGTAAAGGCATGGAGTACAGATAAGGTTAGCCTTGGCTATCATTGGTCAAGCCTTGGAATTACGGCTTCCTCTTCTGCTTTCTACCTATCTTCTGCCCTACCTCAAAGCTACCTTCTTCATAACATCCATAATTGAAACGCAGTTGACATTTTCACATTGTGTCTGGCTCTTCCTGTTAAGCAACAATTTTCCAGTGAAAATACAGGAAAGTAAGATTGAAATAATGAAAATGATATGAATTACTACCACCATGATGTTTGTTATGCATCAGGAACTGACTTAAATACTTTGTAGGAACACTAGTTCAATTCTCCCGATAATTTTCAGCGCAAGGTAATGTTATCTCCCATCTGAAACTGGACTATGTAAAGCTGAGCTATCTGTAGAATATTAAAATGGCTATAAAGCCCATGTCAGAGCTCCTCAGACAGAAGCCCACTCCAACACACCATGGTCTCTGCTAGGTCCTTCCTCTTCTTCTAAAACATTCTCTTAATATCTCTTCTGTCTAAGGTTATTTCTTAAGAACAAGCCAGTGGATGGGTCAAGGAGTGCTCACTGTACCAACACAAGTTTGAGAAGATGCAAAACCTGGGTCATATCCCAGCTTCATCCCTTGTGTTTGAGACATGACTCAGTATGTTATCAACACAATGAGGGTGACAGTGCCACCTCGGAGTTTTCCTGCAGACTGAATGAGGTAGAACAGGGCAGTCATTCTGCACATGTCTGATTCAGTGAATGATTTTCTGTCTTTAGATCATGGTCACTACCCCCAGTGGGGTGCTTTGTCTATTATGAAGCTTAAGGAAGTCAAACACAAGTGAAGATCACAGCAGACTATATGTGATGGTTCATTTTATGCATGTATTTAATTGGTCGTTGGGTGTTCAGACGTCTGATCAAGCATTATTTCTGGATGTGACTCTGGCTCTCAAGAATTCAAACTGCTTCACGAGCTTCCCTGGATCTCCAGCTTGCAGCGGTTGGTCATGGGTTTTCCATAACTGTTTGAGCCCAATTCTTTATAATTATTCTCGTTTTGTATTCATCCATCTACCTTCTATCATCTACCCACCCTATCAGCTCAATGTCTTGAAAGAACCGCGATTAATACACAAATCAAACAAAGCATGCAGGAATAGTATATGCTACCCTCTGTTTTTTCTCTTCACATCTTCATTAAGATACTATAAATTTCACTTTTTTACAATAGACAACTCAATGATTTCTAACACAGTCACAAGAGCTATGCAACTTTCACCATGGCTGACTTTAGAACATTTTCATCGTTCTGAAAAGAAGATCCATTTCTATTTTTGGTCATTCCTCTTATCCCATCTTCCACTCCCAGGTCCCGGAAACCCCTCATGTACCTTTTGTCTCAGCAGATTTGCCTGTTCCAGACATTTTCTGTAAATGGACTCATACAGTTGAGGTCTAGGATGACCGGCTTTCTTTCCATCATATAATGTTTCCAAGATTCACCCCCAGTTTAACAGATTATTTGTATTTCACTACTTTTCTTATAAACAGTATCTTCTATGTGTAGCACATTTGGTTTTCCCTATGCACTAACTTGTATATACTGAAATTGCTTCTACATTTTAATTATATGCTGCTATAAATATTTGTAGAGGCTTGAGTGTGAACATAGTACAATTTCATTTATTGTTCCCACAGCTCTTGGAGTGAAATTGTTGGCTATTCCTCTTTTATCTCTGAGCAAAGGAAAAAAACTGGGAATGAGGAGAAAAATGGTAGTTCAAATAGTTCGTACAAAAACAAACACTGTGCTGTTTCAGAATATATTAGAATCCTGCTGCTCCTGCCACAAGTTCAGGAGCTTAGAAAACCCCATTTTTAAAAGTTTTATGTTTTGAGAAGTCAAAATTCCAAAGTGGGTCCAGTGAGCTGCATTTCTCCTGGAGAATGCAGGGGTGAATCCCCTTCCCTCCTTTCTCCAATTTGGCCAGGTCTTCTCGCATCGGATTCTTCACTCCATCTTCAAAGTAGAATGCTGGCACCTGCAAGTTTTCTCACCTTTCTGTCTCTCCCTCCACCTCCCAGCTCCTGGTTCTGTCTTTTTCTTGCTATCTCACTTCCCTCCTACTTTAATTCCCATGATTACACTAAGACACCTGGATAACACAGAATAATCTTTCCCTGTCCATGTCCTCAGCATCACAGCTGCAAAGCCCCCTTTGATATGTAAAGTAACATTTTCACAGATTTTGGGATTAGGAGGTGGACTTCTTTGGGATAGAAGGTCATTTTCTAGCCTACCACAGGAAAAATGTGTAAATCATGAATTTTTGCATATTAAAGATTAGTGGTAAGTTGTCAGTCTACTGATATAAACATGACTCATCCAAGCCTAGACATTAGAATTAATTTTTTTTAAACTGGAAGAGAAAAATATTTGCTGTCACTTCACAAATATGAACTTTAAGGGTACAGAAGTAGTTAATGAGTGGCTTTCTCAATGAGTCTGGTTCAGACTTCAAAAGATTAAATTCTAGCTCATTTATCATCTGAGTGCTTTGGCAATTGTTTAGACTTTCCGTGTCTTAGTTTCTTCCTATGTACAATGAAGAGGATCAGAGTATTACTTCATGGACTTGCCCTTTGGCAGCTGCTGACCTTTAATTATATAGTCAGTCTAAGTTTCACCTTCTTTATCTGTAAAATATCTACCATCCGAGGTCTTCATGTGTATTACTTAATACATTGGCATGCCTAGCCAAGACCGGGTGGTTACTCCTGTGGTTATCATTTGTATCTACTAATTTCTTCATAAACCTTAGCTTACTTTTTCTAATGAAACAGTAATGTGCTCTTTTCATGCAATGCATTAGGGAAAACTTTTCATGTGGGCTTTTTTGCTTTAATTTAATATAAATGATAAAAAGGTAGCCTGGAACATTTCACACATCTGTTATAAAACCCTTGAGAATTGTCTGGAAGAAAAGATTTGAATCTAAAGCAGGTGGCTGGGCAGGACATACTGGTCTGTTTGAGGGGTTGGACTTCTCTCAAAAGCTCACAAACTAAGGAAAAGATCCAAGGGAACAGTGAGAAATCAGTAATTAATGAATATAAATTATATGCCTCCAGCACTCATGATAAAGTTTCTGGGCAGAGCCAAAAGAGTCAATTCCATGTTTTAAATTCTCCATTGAATTCTGACCATAAAAACAATGAGACCCTCACAGAACACCAGCTACGAGTCAAGGCATTTTGTGTGCATTATTTCTTTGTAGTGAATTGTACCTGGAATTGTTTTCCTCTATAGTTCATCTGCGGTGGTTCAATAACCAGGAATTTCACTTTATTTGGGTATGGACTCCTTGAAGATACACTTTGTTCAAGAAGGGACCATTCCCATGGCCCTCATCCCATGTAACTTACATAGTCTTACAAAAAGAGGAAGTTTCGATGCAAATACACACACAAAGAGAGTGCTGTGTGAAGCTCAAGTCAAGGTGACTCTTCCCAAGCCAAGAAAAGCCAAAGGTTATAACAGCCTCAGATGTTGAGCAAGGAGGCATGGGAGAGATTCTCCTCCACAGCTCTCAGAAGGAAGCAGTTCGACCAACACACTGTGTTTACACTCATGGTTTCCATAACTAGGAGGCAGTAAATTGCTGTTGTTTGAGCCACCTACATATGGCACTTCGTTATGTAAGCTCCTGAACATCAATAGAATAACCCACAGAGGAAGAGACAATTTTCCCCACTTTTTGGAAACTAATACTTTCAGGTTTGACTTTTCTGCCTGGGATACTACAGCCCATGATGAACAAATTGTGTTGCAACAGCCTTATTCTAAAGCTCCTGCTGCTGGGCCGTGTGGGTTCCACCTTCATCTTTTTGCTAACATGTTTTAAAAGAAAAGATTCTCCTCACAATAGATAATATTACAACGGGTAGCTAAATTTTCCTCAGGAATCAGGACAGCTTTATAGAACGCTCATTTACACCCATACAGACTATTGAATACTATTCACCTGCACCAGTGAGGAACATCGCAGCATTGCAAAATCATAAACATGTAAGCAGCACTTCACAGCACTCACTGATGTTGATTCACGGTTTTATAGGAACTCCTGGGAAGGGGTGTTGGGGTTCCAGAGAAAAAACACATGCAGAGGCTGTGAGATTTGCCAACATCAGGAAGCAAACATGCGGCCAAGCCAAGACAGGAAGACAGGAACCAAGGGTGTCCAATCCACTGTGCTTTCCTACCGTGGGGACAAAGTCGTTCTGCTTTCTCTGTGTCTGATGTATCTGCTTCTTCTCTGGAAGATAAACAAAGCCCTGAGCAGTCAGGGTACACTCTTACAAAGCATGGGATTTGGAGCTGGGCAGATGTGAGTTCTGTTCTTGGAGACAAAAATCCTGTGGATCCCAGTGTCTCTAACTGTACAAGAAATGAACTGAAGGAAATACTGAGATAAACTATGACAGAAACCTAAAGAAAATGTTATTAAGTGAATGATATTATACTATTGTAAAGAAGCCCCAGTTCAGTACCAGCACCATTATGTGTTAGGGGCCCCAGTTTGACCTCCTGGGTCTTCCTTTGCTTATTAGGTAGCCTATGTGTACTAAGGTAGCACTACCGTAACACTTTTGAGATTTCCAGCTATATGAAAGTGCAAAGAATTAATTGTAAAGAATCTGAAGAGACATAAAAAGCAGCCAGTTTATAGAAGGCATTAAATAGCTATTTCCTAAATTAACACTACAACACCTCATATCAGCTCCAAGATTCAAAAAAGGAGTCATGGTGAGCATAGAGAAAAGATAGATTTCAACCAGACACTGTCTACAAAAGTGAAAAAAGCAAGTGAAATAATGCACTTGCTTTGGAAAAACAGAAAATACAGCCACTATTTGACCAATAAGAGCATCTCATGCCTTATTTTTAGTTTTACCTAAAATCCAAAAGTTATATTGACCCATCTGGGGAAAAAGAAAAACCTTATGAGAAATTCCTTTTAAGTTAACAGTATTCAGCAGAATTTTATTCTAGATTCTCTTATCCCCTATTTCAGTAGTTAAACATGTTTTAACTCTGTTCTTATGAAGTATTTTCTAGAAATTCATATATGGATCTGTCTGAGAAGAATTCAAACCAGCATACTGAGATCCACATTGATATTTGTTCACCAGAGATGTTCAGAAAACATCTCTCAAAGTTTTCCTTTGGAAACCAACCTTGAATAATCACTCAGTGTTCAAAGTCAATACCTATTAATGCTTATACATATGGTATTAATTCCACATTAATTCTGTCAAAAGTGATATCATAGCTGGAAGTTCCAAATGATGACATCACTAAAACAACTTGGTTTTCATGAGCATGGGACCGACCAGTGCCAAAATCCAGTTCAATCTATTCATCTGTCTATTCTGACAAGTTCAGTTTAATTAGTTCATGGCCTCATAATGAACGAGAAACTAGCTTTCTGTCCAATTGCCAGAGCCATTTCTATTCTCTTCAACTTAAGGGCCAAATGCTTACACTGCCTTGCCCAATTTATACCTTTGCCTATAATTACTGGTCCCTAAGGTGTGATTGTCCTTTTTCATAAGAGTTTGTGCAGCTGCCAACACGAAGTTGTAAATAAATTGTAATACTGTTGCTATGAGGTGTAAAAATCCCACAGCTCATATCCAGAGCCTTGTATAATAAACTCAAGTAAACATTCCATTTCCTGTGAACGATTGTGGTCTGTGACTAGATTTAGAAAACAGGGCCGTAAGTCATCTTTCTTTAATGAGTCGTTGAAAACAAAGTCATATCCCATGAAACCAAAACCTATCCTTGACAAAAACAAATAGATTATTTGTAAAAGACCCTCCAAAGGGGGTTATATTTCTTTGTTGCTTATGATCTGAGATCCATTTTTTAGACACAAGGAGCTTAAACAATAGCAGCCCCCATCTCCCACCAGCGTTCACCAACAAGAATGGGGAAGAGATTGGTTTTCTAATGAAGGAAGCAATGTGTTATTAGATAGAAGAAAGAGAAAATCAAATGTAGAGACTTGGCTGGGTATTTGTAATCTCTGTGCCTCAGGTCCCTCTGCTATAAATTGGGAACAAGGATACCTAAGGGTGCTTGAATTACCAAACAAGATTGCTGTTATTATCAAACTTGATAATTAAATGCAAACCACTTTGCAACAGCCCTACCCAACAGTAACTGACACATAAACTCATAACTTTTTCCTCTCTTTTCTTTCTATTAGTCAGAAAACTTGCTTTTTTTTAGTTTCTCTTGAACTAACCCTGAGCCTACTGTGTGGAGTGTGCTGCAACTGATGAAAAAGTAATATTTTTTCTAGCATGTCCATTCTGGCAACTTCTGACCAAGCTGTTTGCTTAAATGGGCTTATCAGTGAAAAATGGTTGAGATTGTTGAAATGGTGTCTTTCATTAGCAACCTAGTGATGCCTTAAACTTTATTGAAATGTTAGAATTTTTCTCATCTTTTTTAAAAAGATGGTTCATTAATTATTTTCCTTGCTCAGTTATGATTGAATTTAAAAGAAGTGAAAGCTTCTCATTGGAATTCAATCCATGGAACTCAGGGAGATCACAACTTTAGCTTTAATGAAAAACAAATTTTATATTTGAATCAATTAGTTCAATAAATAATCACTAATTAATGTCATTTTGTGCCAACAATATCCCAGTCTTGCAGTGGAAAATGAAGTAATCAACAACTCAGGCTTTTATGGGGTCCAGACCATTAATGCTGCCAAATGCACATAAGTTCTTCAACATTTCCCAGCCTCCTTTGCAGCAGGTTGGAGACATCCTGACCACCTCTGGTCAGCAGACTTTAATCAGAAGTGGTGCTAGGGGCTGGGGATATAGCTCAGTGGAATAAGCACCTGCCTAGCAAGTGCAGGGTCCTGAGTTCGATCCCTAGTACCGCCAAAAAAAAAAAAAGTGATGCTTTACTCTTGGTTAAAGGAAGTCCAGAGCCTGTGTGTCTCTTTCACTTCTTTTCTCCAGGTATAGAGATCCAGGAAAATATGTCCCTGGTGACAGAGTACAAGAGGAAGGAGAACTATTTAACTTTCATAGAATTCCATGCCAGTAAGAGAGTAAATGTTATAAAACTAATATCACTATTAAGGACATGCAATTTACTACAGTTTTGTGTTAATTACCACAGTTCCAAGTTCACTTTGCTTTGTGTTCTAGAGAGGTTAACTTCCAGGTGTTATATGGATCCTATGCACAGTTCTCATTTAAGAAGAGCTCTTCCCACTTTCCCATTAGGTTGCCTGGACTTCTAAGAAGTGTTTCCTTTTTACAATTACCATGGGACTCCACCAAAACCTCTGAGTGGACACCACTGTAATTCTACCAGGTCCTACCATGACTGCCACCATATCTGTCATTACCACAAATTGGGTGACTTAAAACAACCTGAGTTTATGTTCTCTGATGTATAGAGGACAGATGACCAAATTCAAGGTGCCGCAGGACAGCTTCGGGAGTTCCAGAGGAGAATCCTGACTTTTCCTGGCCTCTCCAGCTTCTCGAGGCTCTGGCATTCTTCAGCATCCTTGCTTAGTAGCTTTACCTTCCCCTTCCCATTGCCTTCCTCCCTGTTTGTCATTAGAACCTGGGCTAGACAGATAATGCAGGGTGATCTACACATTTGAAGATTTTTAGCTTAGTTACATCTGGACAAACCCTTTTTTCCAAAATAAGTTAAATTCACAGGTTCCACAATCAGGACTTGGACATATCTTTGTAAAGATCATTTTTTGCTTACCATAATGTGTCAGTGTGAAAACCCAGAACTATTCCTCCATCTGTGTTAATTTCAGCAGTACATACTTGCTCCTGAATAGTGCCGAGGTCTAGTTATAGATGGGATACAGTATTCTTAGTTTCTTATTAGAAGCTCCACTGCTTCAGGATTCAGACCTAGGGAGATGGACCAGCTTTTCTGTGAACTTCACTAGACTCTGATTGTCAAATTTCTCTAAAACCAAAACAAATGTTTTTTTGAGAGAAAGATGTTTCCTCACTGTGAAGATACCTTAGTCCCTGATTTGCAGTCTGTGGCCATCCTAGCTAATGAACATGTCACCAGGGCTGTGATTTCTAACACTCAAATGCAGACTAGAGACACAGTGAGCTATTTTGTATATTTCAGTCCCATGAGACAATGAGGTCTTGTAATCAGAGAATCATCTCTATTTTCTTACCTCTCAGCAGAGATGCTTTTATGGACTTTAACTAAAATGCACTAAGTTAACATTTTAACAAGCCAGACTGCATCATCCTCAGTATCCCCATCTTGAATAATTAATGGATGGCTGCAATCATGATATACCAAAATGAAAAAAGGACCTCAGATCACATCACTAAGCCTCTCTCACTTCACAAATGAGAAAACGGAGCTCTCCAACTGGTAAATGACATCTGACTTCCAGCTTTGTCAATTATAAGTCACACCCACAGGTTTATTGTTTGATAGTGTCCAGGAACATTGATTCCTGAGGCAAGAACTTGGGTTTGAGTCCTAAACCTGATCACTAACTGACAGCTTTTCGTCCAAGGCAGTCACCTGGCCTCATTTGTCATCAATTCCTCACTCTGTGAAAAGAAGGTTAGACGCTGGCCCATGACCATCTGTGCAGTTCAACTGACACTGCCCAGATAAAATGTATCTTTACATTTTTTCCAAGTAGAATGAGTTAGTTTGGACTGAGGATGCTTTGCCAATCAAATAACACATGTTCAGAATCTGACAAATAAGCAGTACTCAGAAATGCTGGTCAGAGATCAAGATACTCACCTACTTACTGTACACAGAAAATGTTACAAAAGAAAAGAGATTCTCATCTTGCTCTCAAAAGAAATGAGAATCTATATGACAAGAACTAAGAGCATGGGCTTTAGAATCTCATTTACTGGGTTCAATCCCAACTCTAACATTTGCTCTCTGTACAACTTGGGACAATATATTTAGCCTTCCTGTGCCTCAGTTTCTCAAAAGGAGGAAGGGTACAAGTGTTCACAGCATAGAGTCAAGGTGAGAATCAGAGGATACAAAATCTGGCAGAGAGTGACTATTAATACGTATTTTCATTATAACTTTAATGAAATGTGTTCCTGGAATGTGTTCGAGGCTGGTTTCCCTTTGTTTGTGTTTTCAATCCAATTTGGGCACTCTGCCCTTAGCCCGAGTTTCCACAGGTTTTGCCTCATTTTGAATTATTAAAAGAGTAAAGATCATAGAAATCTTTGTATTAATTTATGAATGCTCGTGTTAACAAAAGGGACACAGATAGCCAAGGGTAATACATCAGCATTACATCACATGGCATCAAAGCAGCCCCTAGATACTCCAGAAAAGTGCAGCTTTGAAGGAAGATGCCAAAGCATTAGACGCATCACAAGTGAGCTTTTCATAAGCTCACCTGGGAGCGGTATGCTTTAACCTGTGCTTGTCACTTAGCACCCTAATACCCCTTTAGGAATGCCATTGTCTATTTAATCTGCCCTGAAAGCCAGTAAAACTATAATTTTATCAGCAACAAATGAGTACATGTGTATAATCCAAACCTACCACCGTGACTGTAGCGTGTGACTCAGACCTCCTTGCTTTATTCTTTCGCTTCCCCTTTCCTGGTGTGTCCCACACCCAGTTCTTCAACGATCATACTTAGCCTTGCCTGCAAAACTCAACACATGTCCCGTGTCATGTCAAGCAATGCATTTCTATCCTCTGCATGACACACTCTGTCATAACATCCCAGAGGGAAGGAACCAAGTGGGCCAAAACCTAGCACAATTCTCCTATGTTGTCCAATTAAACAAAATGCAAATCTATGCTTTTTCATCTTTTTATTAATATGTATTTACACCACATGCAGTTTACAGTCCTTCGTGGGAGAGTGTACATGTATATAATCCAAATCTATTCTTGAAAGATTTTCAGCCAATACTGACTTGACTCTTTTTTTTTTTTTTTTTTTTTTTTTGATGCAGGGAATCAAACTCAGGACCTTGCGTTTGCCAGGCAGGCATTTATGCCACTGACCTATATCCCCGGCCCTGATTTGACTCTTTTTAACCAGCAAAAATCCAAACATGTTTTAAGAAAAACACATAAAATAAAAACTTGAAATTTAAATAACATTTTATTTAGAACAAGATGGCAGGTTAGATATCTGTCTTTCTCATATGCATAAAAGTCATCAATTAGATATCTACAAATATTAGCTTGAGAACTCAAAAATCCTGCTAAGAAATTATAACAGCACAATTGAGTGAAATCCCCAAATTAACCATACAAAAATGGTAGAAGAAGTGTCATTTTTGCCCATATCATTTCACACCCACGCTGACGCAGCTTGTGCTAAGAAGGAATGCTCAGCCTCCGAGCTACCTGGAGTAGAAGGGAGAACAGATGAATGACCAGCCTCCCCCACCAGGGCCAGAAAGTCTCACTGGAGAGCCCCGCAGAGTGGCATAGCTGAGATGCCCAGGGTCAGCTAGGAACAGAGGATGGGAGGGGGCTGTCAGTAACAGCCAGCGATGAGAGCCAGTCTGGTCCCCAACGGCCTGCAGTGCAGGGGATCCCTGAAGCCTTCTCTGCTCGGAGGTCAGCAGCCACTATGGACCCCTCCACACACAAGCAACTTGCAACACTAACAACCCCACCTGAACACAGTGCAGGCCACAAGGGCCTGCTCCACAGAGGACCCCAGGCACCTCACCACTGAGGAAACTAACAGCCAGCATGGTGGCCACTGTCTGCTGCAGAAAATCTGCAGTTTCCACTCTTCCTAGGCCAGTTTCTGGAACTACTTTCCCTCTTCCTTCCCACCCCACCAGAGCAGCCCTGGCTGTCATCACCATTGATATCCAGGCTAGGATAGAGCTCACCAGCAGCACAAATACGTGGGGCAAATCCCTGCTGCAGGTCCAGCACCCACTGTTGCTAACATACCTGCTGTTGCCCACACAGCACAGGCCCACAGCCAAACACAGCCCATGCTGCTGGCTCCACTGCAGCAGCAAAGTTAAGCCCTGAAATGTTCCGAGGACTGGGGGGGCGGGGGGGTTGTACATATGCAGTTTTGTGTGAGTTAAAAGTTCTATTGCTATCAGTTTAAAATAACTGCTATAGCTATACGATGTTCTGTGTAAGTCTCATGGTAACCAGAAAGCAACAACTTGTGGTAGATACACAAAGATGAAGGAATTAAGTCATACCTCTACAGAAAATCATCAAATCACAAAAGCAGAAGACAAGAGAGGAGTAAAGGAACAAAGAATCCGTGAAGTGGCTATAAAGCAATTATGAAAATGGACATGAGAAGTACTTAGCAACAATTTAAGTGCAAAAGTATTAAATTCTCCAACAGAGACGTTAGCTGAGCTAAAGAGAGAAAAAGGAAAAGACACAACTCTAAGTTGCCAACATGAGAGCATAGATTAACCGAAAGTGAAGAGATGAAAAATAAATTTTGCACTGAAATAGAAACCAAAAAAGCACACAGGTAATGCCACTCCTATCAGACAAAATACGCAGTAAGTCAAACACTGAAACAAGATGGAACAAAACTCATTATATAATGATTAAGGGACCAGCTGATGAGAGAATAAAACATCAGAACATAAACACAAGCAAGGATTCACAGATATGAAAGGAGAGATAGGCAGCACTAACCATAAGGTGACCATAATACTCTACTTTAGCAGTGGATAGATGAGCTAGAAATAAAAATCAGAAAGGAAAGTTCAGTGAAGAAACTAAAAACCAAATGGACCGAAGTGACATAGAGAACTTTGCGTCAATAGCAGCAGAATACAAATTTGTCCCAAGCACCCACAAAACATTCTCCAGGGTAGACCATGTGCTAGGCACAAAATAACTCTTTAACAGATTTTAAAAGAGTAAACTCACAAATATCATCTATTTCAACTACAGTAATAAGGAAGTGGAAATCAGGAGTACAAGGAAAGCTTAAAATGCACAAATATAGGAACATTTAAAGAATATCTTTCCTAAACAATCAATAGTTCAAAAACAAAATTAAAAGGAAATCTTTAAAATATTTTGAAACAAATAATAATGAAAACACCAAAACTTATGAGATACAGCAAAAGCAATTGTAAGAGACAGATTTATAGTGATAAAATCCTACATTTAAAAACATAAAAGAGCTGGGCATGGTGGTGCAATTTATAACCTCAGCACTCAAGAGACTAAGGCAAGAGTTCAAGGCTAGCCTGGATTACATAGCAAGTTCAAAGCTAGCCTGAACTACACAGTGAGACCCTATCTCAAAAATGATAAATAAATAAGAAATAGCTCAAATAGATAGCCAGTCTTATACTTCAAGGAACTACACAAAGAAGAGCAAACTAAGCCTAATGTTAATAGAAAGAAGAAAAAAACAAAGATCAGAACAGGTTTGAAAGAAATAGATTGTTAAAACAATAGAAAAATTGATAAAAATAAGTTAATTGTTTGAAAATATAAACAAAATTAACAAAACTTTACCTAATCCAACTAATAGAAAGCTCAGATGAATAAAATCAAAAACGAAAGCAGAGACATGATTCCATAGAATACAGAAAATTGTTAATGTCTACTGTAAACCCTTACTTATATACCAAGACCAAAGAATCTAAACAAGTCACAGTATTGAATCAGTAATCAAGTCTGCTCTACCAAGAAAAGTCCAAGACTGAACGGCTCACAGTTGAATTCTAGCAGACATTTAGAAAGGAACTAGTGCCAGTCCTTCTCAAATTGCTCAGAAAAAAAATGGAAGGGGAATAAACACTTCCAAACTCATTTTACAAAGCTAGAAGTGCCCCAATATCTAATCCACACAAGGACACTACAGAGAAACAGAATTACTGGTCAATGTCATTGACGAAAATAAATACAAAAATCTTCAACAAGCCACTAGCAAGCTGAATTAAATAGCACACTTAATAACTAACATACACCATGACTAAATGGTTTATGTTTTTCTGTGACATGAGACTCTTTAAGCATACACAGATCTTTAAGCATGCATAGATCAGCTATACACGTGAGTGAAGTATGACATCACAATGAATACAGCAAAACCCCTTGACAAATTCAATATACTTTATGATAGTAACTTGGAACAAATTACATATATAAAGAATGCACCTTAGCTTCATAAAGGTCAAGTATGCCAAGTCCATAACTCACACCGGTTTCAGTGGTGAAAAGTGGGACACTTCCTCCTCAAGATCAGGAGCAGGATACTGATGATGCTCTCTTCCATTCAGTATAGCACTGGAGATTCTTACCAGAGCAAGCGGGCAAGCAGGAGAAAAGAAAGCCATCCAATTTAGAAAGGAGCAAATGAAATTATCTCTGTTTGTAGACAACAGAGAAAACACTGGAGAAAACACATCAAAACAACTGTTTAAACTAATGGGCAAATATTTTCAAAGTTGCAGGGTTCAAAAACAACATATAAAAATTGCTTGCATTTCTACATACTCACAAAAACCTATTCAAAAAAGAAATTAAGTAAATGATCCCATTCATAGTGGCCTCAAAGATAACAAAATACTTGAAAATAAATTTAACTAGGGATTTGAGAGATGCATAAACAAGAATCTATGCAGTACCAAAAACAGGATGTGAAGAAAACATGAACAAAGGGAAAGCCATCCTGTATCCAACTGATTTAAAGAATTATTGCTGCAAACATGTCTATATGGCTCCAGTCCATCTAAAAACCAATGAAATCTCTATCAAAATTGCAATAATTTTGCAAAGGAATAGAAAAATGTTATGTTAAATTTTTCACGGTATCACAAAATATCCCAAATTGCTAAAGCAATCTTAAGTAAGAACAAAGCTAAAGGCTTATACTTCCTGATATCAAATTATATTACAAAGTTATAGAAATCAGAACATTATGATCATGTTATAAAAGCAGATGTGTAGATCAATGAAATAGCATTAAGAGTACACAAATAAAACTATATATTCATGGTCAACTAAATTTTAACAAAGGCACTGAGGATATTAAATGGGAGAAGACTGTCTCTTGAATAAATGGTGTTGGGAAAATTACATATCCACATGCAGAAGAGTGCAACTGGACCTTATCTTACCCTACACACAAAACTCAACTGAAAAAAATAATGGTTCAAACGTAAGTCCTGAAACCAGAAAATTCCTAGAAGAAAGCACCTAAAGTAAACAGAAGCACCCACAAACAATTGGATTGTGCCACACTAAGCACTAAAACTAAAAGGATTTTAAATAGCAAAAGAAACAACAAAAATAAAGTAACCTAATTTAATAGTTGGCAAAGCATCTGAAGAGACAGATGTCCAACATCACTAACCACCAGGAAGTGTATATCTAGCCGCGATAAGTTATCATCTCACATCTATGAGAAAAGGCAAAGTTATCATATATCAACATGAAAGTCACAAAAATGAGATAAGATTAATAATATCAACAAGAATGAAAACAAGGCAAGGAGCTTTAGAAGCAGAGGGAGAGGGGACAGTGGGAAGGGGATTAAAAAAGAACAATGTTGTATTATATCCATGTACCTGATTCAGTACCTGTCTTCGTAAGATTAATGTAAATTTATATGGAGAAGAACAGAAAATGAAAGCAGAATTTGGGCTTACTATTTGAACTTACCCATGTATGTAATTGAAAGTGAAATGCTCATCAAAAAAAATTTTTAAAGAACAAGTAGAATTTTAATACTAAAACAAACTAGATACAAAGAAGTACATTATACAAATATAAAGCTGAAGTCTAGCAAGGTTAAGGACTTAGTTCAAAGTCATATTTCTCTCAATTTTTCAAGCATTTATCAATATATTCATTCAATGAAGTAACTCAACAAGAATTTTTGGTCATTAGTAGTATGGGCAGCATTTTTTCTAGTTAGTGAAAACATAGGGATAAATAAGAAAGGAGCCATCTTTAGGAATTTTGGAGCCTCTTAGGCCAGCACATAAACAGTTAATGATAATACCATACAGTGTAACACCATGGCAGAGCATTCCTTTGCGTAGCGTATTTCCCAAGGCTACATTTACTGCTTTTCAGCCCCTTGTTCTCCTACTCCTCATATCTCAAAGATCCCAGGAATATTTAAAATACTGGAAATTCAGCTGTACCATAAATGCAGTTTCCTATATTTAATTAGCGTAGCACTTTTTTTTTTTTTTTTTTTTTTTTTTTTTTTGCGGTACTGGGGATTGAACTCAGGACCCTGCGCCTGCTAGGCAGGCGCTTATTCTACTGAGCTATATCCCCAGCCCCTAGTGTAGCACTTATACAGTGGAATTTTATATCTGTTTCTCTCCACGCCCCCCCCATGATAATTGTCCCTTTCCAAAAATCTATTCCTTTTTGTTGAAGTTACACAGTTCTTAACTACAACTGTTTTGATCAAGGGTGGCATCTGATATAACCCAGGTCAATGGGTAGCTTCTTAAGAGTTTTGTGCTTTGGACCATGAACACCAAGAATGGTGTCTTTGCTCAGCAAGTATAAATCTCAGGGTCCATCAGTGCCATGTCACCTCCCTTGAGAAAATAGCTGACCCTATCTAGGGTTCTCTGTATCTAACTGCCTAATGTCCATCACCTCTGAGATGTTTCAAAGACACTGCTGTTTGATATATCCAAACCCAAATTCATGGTCTTTGCTCCAAACTAATTGATTTCTATGTATTACTAGCTGCAATGGATAATATTATGAATCACTTGAGTTTGCAAGCAACACACCGAGGATTAATCTCAGGTCTGTTCCTTACCATCAGCCCTCAAATCCTACCATTAGTTCGCCTGATCACAGTGACTCCTAACCAGTTCCTCATGCTGTCTGCTTTTCTCGTATGTACCCCTGAGACCAAGTAACCAGGTTCTCTTACCTAAACCACTAGGAAAAAAATCTCTGTGTGATCTACCTTCATTTTTTTTCCAGCATCCCACTCTTTTGGAATCAGCCAGTTTTAATTATTCCACTCTTACAACTACAGTGCTCTAATTTTTTTCTACAATTGCTTAATGAGGCAAAAGTCTGGGAATGTCCTAAGCTTCCTGTCATGTCACTCTCTTCTTCATTCTCAAGAACACCTGCCTTATGCACAGCAGGACCTGCGTGATTGTTAACTTTGACTTCTCAGCCCAGTGCCCTAGATCTTAGGAAAATACCTCTGACACCCCTTCCCCGATAAAATTCCTGTCATCGCCTCTTATATCCCCTCATATCTTCCCAAGACCTAGAGCAACCCCACTTCTCCTAGGGAACACATCACAGTCGCAGTATTCCTTGTGTTAATGCAAATAAGACTAATCTCACCCTCTAAACTCCACAGGGCCTGGAAAAAGTGGGTCAAGTCCGGGTGTGCTTTCTCACTGCAATGCATCTCTGGGTGTTAGCCCAGTGGCCCATAAACTGCATTCCAAAATGTTTGTTGCATCAGCCAACATGTCTTGTGACCATTAACTTCTTCTCTATAACTTATTCTAGCGAGAGTAGAAAATTAAAACCCATTTACAAATCTATGCGAGTCCTCTCCCCATCATATTTGGTCCAGGCCAATGTGGACTTGCTAACTCTGATACACAGGTTGTTCCACTGAGCACTGGTATCAGGAGATAGTATTCATTATCTCTCTGCATTCTAGATTCAACACACTTCTGTAGGTCTGAATTACACTGGTAAGAGTGGTAGACACAGGATCAACAAGCCCTGGTTCTAGTCACCCACACTCTCATGTTCAGGAGCATGGTGGCTGACCACTCTTCCAGGCTCCTTGCTCTGGCATCTGCCCTCTCTCCATCCATACTATTCAATAATATAAGCTATTGCTAAGAAGGGATGTTGATATGAATGGTTCAGGTGGGAATTTACTGAATCCTGAGAAAGTCTTTGTAAAAGAAAAAGAAATATCATGCATTTCCTCAAAGTTTTCCTTTGAAAGTGTTAGACATGATCAATCGTAAGTGAGCTATGTGCTAAAGCTAAAAAGAATGTCCTTGACATTCTTAGACAAAGTAAGTGTTCAAATGACTCCTTGAAGCCAGCTAGTTGGCAAGGGCCAATTGTTTACATTTGCCTGAGATCAAAGTTTCTAAGAATTGACCCTCACATCCCATCTTATTCAGTCATTATTTCATATGTCTTTATGAAAAAATACATGCAAAAATGCATGAATGAGCACAGATTTATGACAAGGCACTGCCGTGTCTGCTGAAGGAGATGCTAAGAAGGGTAGAGATAGAGGTCCCCTGGTGTGGTGGGAAAACACTAGACTGAAAGTACAGGGAATTTCTGGGTCTGCTGCCTATACAATGTGTTACTATCTAGAGAAAGCAATGAACTTTCCTAGTCTCAGATTCTCTCCTCAAAAGAGTCAGCTTTAGATCTTAAAACCCTTATCAATTCTTATCTCCCATGACATCCAAATCTCTTTGTCAGAGATTGCATTCTGGGTACTTTATAATTACTGTGTCATAATTCCCAATCCAATTACCAACGTGTGTGTGTGTGTGTGTGTGTGTGTGTGTGTGTGTGTGTTTGTGTGTGGGGGGGGTGGGTGTGGGTGTGGGTGACATATTTTAGATAAGACAGGAAGTTATTCTAACTTATATTGGAAGCAGCTGATCTTATAATACCAGAGATAATTTATGCAGGAAAAAAATGAAGCCTTGGTCAGAAAATGCTTCCAATGACTAATCTTTCACCCAATAGTAAAATTTTAACATGGCTTGGACAAAGTGTGCCACAGACTCAGGAATGTCCCCAAAACATTCCTTCAATATTGCTGAAGACCGGCTGGTTCACCATGGCAAAGAATAAGACTGGTGCTACCAAAAGTAATAAGTGCCTCTGCCTGATAGTAGTGAAAAGTTTCTTCCCAGTTGGCTCGAAGCGTTTCCTTTTCTAAATACCTCAAAACCTAACATGATACACAGTTTGTAGATTTTGGGGCAATTCTAAGAGAACACTGCCTGGATCATTGAAATGCACTGCAGTGAAAAGCACCAGTCTCTTTCCGCCAGAAAAAGGCACACCTAATGCTGTTTTGAATGGCCCTGTTTTTAGGAAACGGTGCTGTCATTCAGGTTGACGGACTAGGTTGCGTGACTAATTATGTTTTCCTTTGCAAGGCTACTTCACCATCCATTATGCAAAAGCTTTAATGAGCTATTTCTAGAGAGGGCATGCCAGTCACTCTTCTCCAAGAAAGCATGTGATGAATAAATTCAGAGCAAGGATGCCAGCTCCAATACCACCTCCCAGCATCACAGAATCTCTCTCCCTCTCTCCCTCTCTTTTTCTTTCTCCTTCTCCCTCTCTCCCATCCCTTTCTTTCTTTCTTTCTCTTCCTCTCTCTTTATCTGGACTCATTTATTTTACATTTAGGCTTTTAAAAAAGCTGGAAGTTATTATCACAGGGCAATTCGATTTCATATGACAAATCGTTTGTCTTTGCATTAAGAGAAAGAAATATGAATATTATCCCCCTACAGGCAAATTAGAAACAGGACTATTGGTTCATATTTGCAAAGCTGAGTTAAGATGTTGCCAGTTGTATGAAATACAAGTCTGTTCTGTAACTTTTCAAACTCTAAAATACTGGAGTGTTGTGCTGGGACCTATACATGATGTTGAGCTCATTGCTGGAAGACCGGTATCACAGGTTTCTTCAGATTCACCTTCTCTCCATCCTCCCTGGATATTATTTTTGTTCTTTCTTTCTAACAGCTTTACTAAGGCATATTTTACATATCATAAAATCTACTCACTTCATGTATAGTTCAATGATTTTAGTTAGTTTACCAGCTGGTGCAGCCATCACCATAAATCGGTTTAGAACATTTTCATCTCCAATAATATCCCTCATGCCCATTTCTAAAATAATCCCCAGTTCTAAGCAGCAACAAATCTACTTTATGTCTCTACAAATTTTCCTCCTCGGGATATCTCATATAAATGGAATCATGTAATACATGTTCTCTTATATCTGACCATAGCATAATGTTTTAAGGTCCATCCATAACATAGAATGTGTCAGGAGCTTCTTCCTTTTTATCCCATCCCATGGATGTATCATGTTTTGTCTGTCTATTTACCAACTGATGGACATTAGTTGCTTCTAATTTGGTGACTATGGTGAATAAAGTTGCTACGAATATTTGCACAGAAGTTTGTGTGTGGACGTTTCCATCTTGTTCAGATGGGCAACTAAGAGCAGAATCTCTGGGATTTAAATGCTTTTATTCAGTCATTCCACAGAAACTCATTCACTAGCTATATAAGAAAGCCATCCCCTATGACAGGATATCAAATGATGCTTACTGACTTTGGGGAATAAGAAATGCACATAAAGGTTTACAGTGATGTCTTGGAAAGGTAGCTCTTGGGTGAGGGATACACACTAATTCTCGTTTCACAAACTCCATTCTCTCGACGATTCTGGTTGCAAACCAAATGGGATGAGAACCGAATCAAATTTTCTATAAAATCAGCATTGAACCTAATGACTGAATTTGATTTGCTCTTTGATTTGTTTCCAACTCTGTTTGTGAGCAGAACTGTGGAAAGAATCAAGTTCATGAACCGAGGTACCACTCTATTGAGTTCCCTATAAAAACAAGATTTCCTGTATAAAGCAGAGCTTGTGCTGGGACCCTGAAGAAGGCACACAAGAGCTGGACCTACCTGGCACAGCTACTTTTGTGCTAAGTCCCCAGTGTTATGTTTTTAAAAAATATTTTAGAAAGACAATTACTCCGATTTGAGGCTCAGGATTTATGAGCTCCAGGTGTGACTCACTCTGTCTTCACATGCGCTTATCTAAGTTATCTGAATTTTTACTTTCTTTTTTGAAATAAGAATCAACTCTTTTTCTCTTGAACTTTTTCTTCACTATCCCCTGATCATTTTGAGAAATACCCAGTGAGGTCTTAGAAGTCAGAGGGTTTTTTAAAAGAATATTTTTCTTGAAATCTAAACACAATATTGCATAGAAATGTGTCAATATGGAAATGTGTTCTAGAAAGAAGTGCAAAGTGTTGTTAGAAGCTGAGCTAAATTTGAGAACCCAAACTACGTGGCTTAAACAGGAGACATTCATCACCTGGAGGACAGAGGTCTGAAACCAAAGGTGTCAACAGGCTTGTTTCCTTCTGAGCACCGAGAGGGAAAGGTCTGTTTCAGCTTCTCTGCTCAGTTTGGAGAAAACTATCTTCTCCCAATGCCTCTGCTTTATCTTCCCTCTGCCTGCATCTCTGAATGCAAATCATCTCTCTTTACAAAGATAACAGTCACCCTGGATTATAGCCCCCCAATGACCTCATCTTAACTTAATTACCTTTGTAAAGACCGCTCTCGAAGCAAGGTCATAGCTGAGGTACCGAAAGGTACACTTTAGCCTATGAATTTTGAAGATCACAATTTAATCCATAACAGATACTATTATTCAATCTGTTACCACAAGCAGTTTGTTCCAAAAGGAAATTGTTCTTGGAGCAACACCAATTTTGATTATATCTTGACAACTCTAAGCAAAGAGCAGACAATTACATTAGAACTTCAGCCCAGGGGATGGAATGTGCACTCACGTGCTACACAACTGACTTATAGAGCTTTCCAAGGAGGCAGATCACTGTTCTCAGTGAAGCCAGCATTTCCCAGACTGTCAGACTAACCAGCTGACTGGGGCCTTCAGTAAGGAAGCACACAACCACCAGATCTGTCTCATACGTATCATGTGGAGTCAAGAGCACATTTAAGATCTACACACTGAGTGTTCAATCGCTAAATGAACCCCAAAAAGACAGAGGCCAAAGTAATACGGTTAATTTAGAAAAAAAAAAAACCCAAATGTCTCTCTATTCTGTTATTTACTTAAAATTCTTGATTTATTACAGTTTCATATATGAAGACTGGAGGCCTTGTAGCCACAGATGTGTTTACTACATCATCTAAAGGAATTTGCTTTTTTCTGACAAGTGGGTAGAATACAATTCACAAGAAATGAAAATTTCAGGGCTTTTTTAAATGAACAATAAAATCACTAAAATGCAAATGAGTATTTGGTCATAATGAGGAATAAATGTAATACAGGAGAGACCTTGAATCTGAATGCCACATCCTATGAAATAGGTAGGCTGAGGGTTATTTTAAGGTGGAAGGAGCATGTAATACAGATTAAGAGTCCTGGCCCAGGTCACAGGCACTTTTGACGATGACTTCACTTCTGTGTTGAGGGCTTTGGGCCATGTCTTAGGGATTATTCTGTACAACCCAGACTTTGAAGAAAGGAGAAGTTGCATTTTGTTTCCACACCCGTCTTCTTCACCACAAATATCTATGAGTAGTCTCCTTATGGGATCTCCCAGTGCGTGGGTTAGCGAACACCATCTACTGCACAAGAACTTATCATTAGTACTCCAGGAATCTGGACATTAAAACTTTACTTCTTCACAATTTTCTGGGTGCACCACATTTTGATGTGTGCTTGTGTGTGTGTGTTTGTGTGTGTGTCTGTGTGTTTGTGTGTGTGTCTGTGTGTGTCTGTGTGTGTGTGTCTGTGTGTGTCTGTGTGCAGGTAGTCACTGATAACGTAAAAGTTGAGGAGCAGGAAAAGGCAATGATTCCCACTATGAGTGTAGTATCAGCATCCAGGTAAAAACACTAACTTGGGTTTTAGACTTGGCCCTCTTTGGACCCAGGAAGATATGCAAAATGTGGAAAACATATATGGAAAATGTAGAAGCATTCTGCAGAAAATTACAATCTAAGCTCCAGAGAGATGAAAATTTCATCAGAGGCTCTTGCCAATGCACCTCACTGAGGACACATGGAAATAGACCAAAGCAGCCTGTCGGGCCAGCTCTGCCAGGGAACGTAGATTTTTAAAAATGTTCATCATTTATCTTGGTAATTACAACCCAAGACTGTAGTATATTATCATGAATATTGTGAGTCTTAGAAGCCTAAAATGTTGGAGAGGAATAGAAAATACATGAATATGTTTCTTTCTTCCTTTGAAGTTATATATCCTAAGAATTGAGATTATTGATGTCTAACCTGCTGATCCTTCAGAGGAGGTGAACATGGGAAATCACAATCCATCCACAGCTCTTTTCAGGATGAATCTCAGTGGCTGTAGCAGGACCCTGTTGCTTGCTCTTCCTTTGTTCTAGTTCTCTAGAATGTGTTAGATAAGGAACTGCATAGAATAGATATTTGCAAGAAGAGAAAGAAGATATATCAAACCATTATATCACAACATTTGATCAAGAGATAGCCTTTCTGAATCTCAGTGTCCCTGACTAAGAAATACAATTAGTGGAAAAAAAGATCACAACTACCTGAATATATTTCTTTATATAGCAACCTCAAGGAGAAGCATGTACTGCCATCAGTGGGGATGAGCCTTGCAAATGGACCCAAGTTGTCACAAACGACAGGGACTACGCCAGATCTCCTCTAGACTCTGGAACTCTGGGATGACAGGTACATGAGACCTAAGCCCACCATTACCCCCAACTCATGTCTCTTCCCTTCGCTTTTATCATAGTCCCATGTCTCTCCAGATATGAGGCTCATCCAGACTTCCACATCTCATTTCAGATCCTCAATATATATTTATGGATCTTTTATTTGTACCTGAAAGAGGACCAAATATTTATCAAGACAAAAATCATCAAATTCAGAGTCTAGCCTGGTTCAGGAGTTGTAACATGTAAATGCATGATTCTGCTATAAAACCAAAGTTTCTAATGTTGAAAATAATTTAAAATACAATTATCGGAAGCCTGACAAATTCTAGACAGTGCTCTTAGTGCTGCAGATATTGAAAGAAATATAACTACCTGTTTTGGAGCATTCTCCTGTAGTCTGTTCAGGTTATCAATATCATGCTGAAGAAGAAAATACGGCTTTAAGTCTCAAGGTTAGATCCATAATGAGGGGAGATGCTAGGTTGTGTGAAAGGATAAAACATTGCCTTGGGTTTCAGGGCAGAGAGCTCAGGAGCAAATTTCTCCTTGCAACTCAGTTTCCATTCAAGCAAAAAGAGACTATAAGCTACATCATATAGTTAAATCACTGTGAGGATTTAATTTCACAGCATATATAGAAGACACCTGTATTAGTCAGCTTTCTCATTGCTAAGATATAATACCTGACACTCACAGTTTAATGGACAAAAAGCTTAATTTGGTTTATGGTTTAGGGGGATTTAGTCCATAGTTTACTTGCTCCAAGTCCAGAGCATCATGCTGGATGGGCACAGCTAGGTCAAAGCACAGTTCATAAGAGCTAGGAGCAGAGCAGAGAAACATCTCCAGATTCATTAGTCCACCAATCTTAATACCAGTTTCCTGCTAGGTCTCAGGACATGGATAAAACTTTGACAAATTTTCTACCAGAGTATGACATATGATTTCCAGTCCAAATGTCAATGGAGTCCTTGTTCCCAACCAAACTCTCCAGAACCTGGCTTTTTCTCTCTGCATTCTTAGCATTCTGGCATTCTGAGCTCCAACCAGAATCACCAATAATACTCTGCTTATTACCTTTTAAATATTCTCAGACCTGCATCTCCAAACCTTAATGCTATGAAAATACTTTGCCATGCTAACTAGGACTACGACATTACAGATAGCCCCCAGCTTACAAAATCTGTTATGACTTTTTTGACTCAGCATGCTGCAAAAGCAAATGCATTCGGTACAAATCCTACATCAAATCTTGAATTTTGATCTTTTTTCTACTCCAATGGGAGTTAACTGTCTTTAGTACTAAGACAGATGCTCTTTGGCTCACAAGCTCAGGTATAGCATCCTCCAGAGTAACTTCCCCAAACCATCTCTATCTGGGTACAGCTCTCCCTTTGTTTCCTACCACAGCCCATGTCTGCTCTCTCACAGTGCCTGCGTTATATTGTTGAAGCCACATAAACTTTTGCTGGAGGAAAAAGAAGGGTGAAGAGAAAACTAAAGAACCAAGCTTCATAAAAATCAAGATCCAAGGAAGCTTCTGGAGAACTAGGGAGTCAATACTGAAGACACAATCACCAGTAGGAGTGAGTTCCACATGGCCTCTGTCTTGCTCATGCCCTTAAGACTCAAGTGTGAAGGAGAACCTCTCACTGGCCTCACCTTGGTCATATGGCCACCTTTGATCAGGAAAGGCAGTCACCTTAATCAAAACTCTCACCAAAATATGTCCAAAGAACATTTTCAGGAAAAAGGGAGATGGATAGGTTTTATGGAGATGCAGTAACAACATTTGGTTTTAACATGTGTGTCTTGGTTACTTTTCTCTCCTTGCTGAGACAAAATACCCCATGCCCAAAGTTAAGGAAGGAAAGGTTTGTTTAGCTCACAGTCTGTGGAGATTTCAGTCCATAACCAGATGACTCCAAGGCAGGGTGGCATGGCACAGAGGCAACATGTCAAGGCAGCAGAAGACAACAAAAGCAACAAGAACAAAAGAAGACAGAAACAAGCTTCTTTTTCTACCTAATATTATAAGCAGATTACCCTACCCCCAGGGCGGTGTAGCACTCAGCCTTCCCTCCTCTTGAACAGGTTGTTTACAAAGTGAGGACTCTGCCTCCTGGCTGAGTTGCTTTGGTAAACTTCTAAACTTCTCCAACTGACACAAAGCATCCACCATTACAATGTGGAACCCTGTGAACTTTTACAATTTCCATTTAGTGGAAGGGAAGAGTGAGGCTCAGTAAGTTTAAGCACCCAGTGGAAGGGAACCATTGGAAGAATTTGAGTGAAGGACTTGCCTGAGTTTTCAGGTAGAGAATACCACTATTACAGTTTTTTCCCTGGCAGCAAAGTGTAGTGTCTTTCTACCACAAAGTCTTTGAGCTGGGCCTTAAAAGGTGCATGAGAGTCCAAATGGCAGAGACATGAAGGAGAAGAAAGTGGGAACTGACCAAGCAATGTGTTCGGCCATGCATTTGATATTTGCAGCGTTCCCGTCAACTACAGAGCCGGTACCCTTTGTAAGTGTTGCAGCAAGGGGGAGAAAGCATGCTTAGCATTTCCTCTGAGACTCACAAATTCTCTGCAAAGGGGAAAGCAATCCAAGACAGCATTTGTTTAAATTAAAAATAACAATAAAAAGAAAAACTTAACATCTATTCCTGGCCAAAAGGTTGAGCATTAAATGACATTTAAATTTGGCTTTGATAAAAAAAAAATGTATGTTGTTTTGGATTTCTATATTTAAGCAAGTTTTGCAAGCCTCAGAGGGAACTAGAAATGCCTTAATTGCTTCCTTGTTTTTACATACTACATTATATTGAACCTCAACAGCATCTGTCACCAAATTACCAGCATTATGAAAACACTGTATATTTTGTACATGGAAGAACCCCAAATACCTGAAAATACCTCTGAGTGTTTGAGGAGCCAATTGAGCATTTTTAAAAATGTGTTTAATTTCTAGTTATGCTTGGGTGTCTGGGACACACCCTTAGGCCTTTGGTTCTTTCCACTCAAAATATGGAATTTTCCACTGAAAATCCTCCTAATCAGCCCACTGATGGAGAGGCTAGTTGCACACTTCTAGGAAGTGGGGATGCCTTATTCCTTTAGCATTTAAACCAGCATATCTTACAACAGGGGATGAGATAGATAAGGGTGTGTGGAATGGAAACTGATAGTCAGGAGTTTCTTTCATGGGCCAGAAGACTCACGAGGCCTTTTGCACTTCTGCATCTCCGTGGTCCAGACAGCAGCGGTCGGAGAGAGGAGCTCTCTGCACATTTTCCCTAGCCACATCGACCTTCAGAAGCCAGGGCCTAGCTGAGAAGCTACTTGTTTGTGGGGCAGAGGGAGAAATGATGGGCTGTGGGTCAAAAGACATATAATCACTTAAAATGTGTTCAGAAAAGGCAAAAACATCAAGGCAGGAAGATAAGCATTGCTGGGAGCCTGGGGAGGAGGGGATGCAAAGTGGTAGAAAAGCACTGGGAAGGGCTACTAATGGTCTCGGAGTTTCCTTTTTATACGATGATAATGTTCTAAATCCAATTGTGGTGATGGTTGCACAACTCTGTGGTCACACTGGGGACTACTGAGCTGTAACTTCAAGTGGTTGAATTATACAGCACAAGTGCTCTATCTCAATAAAACTGCTTTTAAAATGCTAAAACAATAATAATTAAGTGACAGATCTGGATTTTAACCTCACAAATAAGACAATAAAAATCTTGCCCTTTCAGAATAGAATGTGCCTTTTTTCAACTGCCAATAGACCTAGGTGCCCATCCACTCCCCATCCCAAATGATGTGGGAGAAAGCAAAGAAAGATGTGTGATAGCTCCTCCCCATTCGTCTGGATTTCAGCGTTGCCTCAGTTGCTCAGTGGTCCAGGTTCATTCCCATTCCACTGCAGCCTTGACTTGTAGCAGTGCTGAGACTGAAGTGTATTCCTAATTGTCCTCTTTCTGTTAACCCCAGATTTGTCACCATGTCTTGTCCGTTTTATCTACATACCTCTGCGAACGACCCGGGGCCACCTTCACAGGCCCAGCCTGGGTTTATTCTCTTCCTCCTGCACTGCAGTGACACACTGCTCTTCATTTCCCCTTCCTCTGTCTCTGCCACTTGGCTCTGAGCACATAAAGGACAGGGGCACAAGAGCTGAGTCCTTTGTCTCTGGGTACCCTATACCCAGTACAGAGTGCAGAGTACAGAGTACTACTGGCTAAGCACAAGAATAGATAAATGAATAAACATGCTGCACGTGACAGGATATATGCAAGAAACAGTATCTCTGTGCCTGAATGCAGTCACTACATATCACACACATACACCAAAACATCTCTCAAATAAATAAATACAAAGAAGATAAACCCACTGAAATTAACAGTAGGGCGATACATACAAACAGTAGGGTAGCACTAGCTCTGCCTCTGGAAGTCACACACATACACCTTTTGTGTTTCTGGCTCTTCTTTTGGTTCAGTTAGACACATCTATTTATTGTCCCTTGGCTTCATTTCCCCACTCCCTGGCATTTTAGCTCTCACTGTACCTCAAGTACATCCAAGCTATGATTGGGCATACACTACACACCTGGCCCCAGCTCTACTGGATAAACAGTTCTACCCAGTGTACCCAAAGACAAGGCAAACATATTCAGTATTAATTTCCTTACAATGCCCCCTTTTTGGTGTGTGCTCCATGCCTGTTAGTCCTCAGAGGCTTCTTTATTCCGTCCCAAAGACCTTCTGGTTATCCTTCTCCCTTGTCTGCTCTCCTCTGTTAAGACATAGAGTTCAGATGATGTCTAAGTGGAATGCTAGAAGCCATGCCTGGAGGACAAAGGGGTCGTTAATATGAGGAGTGAGTTGCAGGTGCACAGGAGAGCTAAGAGAATGCACAGGAGATGCAGAGGAAATGCGGGTGTCAGCCATACATGAAGCCACTCTCTTCTGGGCACAGAGGGTCCACTGGTAGAGGCAGAGTCCCCAAGCTCAGGACTGAAGGAGGCTTTACCAGCAGGGCTGAAGCAACAAGAGACTATGACTTCAGCAAGACATGTTCCCGAAGCAGAGGTGGCAGAAAGGCTCTGGCATTGTGCCTTCTCTACCATCCAGCCTCTCACAAGGCCTCTGTAAGCCAGCTGAGGAGGAACCCACACCAGCGACACAGAAGTCCCTTTCCATTCAAGGTGCACTGGGGAAGCACCATGGAATGGGTCTGCAGGCAAACAATGGAGCTACCACATTCTCAGTGTCTCCTCCTCCCCTTCAGGGCTACAAGCACCCTTAAATGGCTGGTGTCCCCTGACTGGTAGCCCGGGGAAGATGTCCATTCACCAGCCCTCTCTCTGTGGGCTCTCACCTTCCCTGAGTCAGCTTGTTCACTTCTAAGGGGTATCAGAAGACACCCAGAAGTGGAAATGCAGCACAGTGAAAGATGAAAACCCAGTAGGAAATTCCTTGGAGCGCAAGAAGTCTCTGCTAAATGGGAGTTTCTCTCTGCTCATTGTCTTAACATCTGGAAAAGGGTAGATAGAAAAGGAGCTGACAAAATGTCCCCACCTCTTTTCTGACTCTTTTCCCCTCTCTCTCCCTTCCCCTTATGACATAGCACAAGCACATCCACCGTGTAGAACACTCATACACTGAATTCAAAATCAACGTCTCCAGCTTTTCCACTCCTCTTTCGCCCTCCGCCTTTCCTCTCTCCCTCCTGGTGAGCACTCTCCTATCCATCTCTTCAACAACTCTCTGTCTTCCTTTCTCCCCCTCAGATGCTACCACTTTAAATTGCAAACCGCCTATGGCAAGACAAGCAATGCCAGTGCTGAGCTCCATTCTTCAGGGGGAGATGAGAATTTGGTAAATAGAGCCTGGAGACTTACAGTACTGCACATTCTGGAGACTTGTGCAATGACTCTAGATACCAGAATACCAGGAAGATTGATCAGGATCTCCGTGGTTTTAAAATTTAGAAGATGCCTGATATACACAGTGCATCTCTATGATTAATTACTAAGGTCTCAGACATTTCCCCATGCAATTTAGGAGGAAGCGGCCTCAGAGATACTTGTAATGTCTTACCTCCCACCAAGCAGTGTTTCAGTCTGCCAGTAAATTACTGAAGTACTCGTTACTTAATTCTCTCCTTTTTCTTTTTTTAACATTTGCAAATTAGTTTATTAAACAAATAGATGAAGAACCTGCTACCTAATGGTAGTATAGACAACTAAGCTATGCAGAAATATTGTAGACAGTCAGATCAGCTTGGGCCCTTGAGAGAGCAGGGCAGAGGTGAAACACATCTCAACTGTGTCTGGAGACACATCTGCTGGAGATCAGGTCTCAAGGTAAAGACGAGATGACCGGGACTATGCACTTCCTCCAAGGACAAACAGCAGGCCTAATTAAGTCTTGATAGACATCAATCACCCCAGCGGGTGACCAAGACCTCCAGACCCATCATTTCCTAGAAAAAGTCTTTGTTCTTCCATGCACCCTTGTCACATGACCTGCTTCCCTATGGGCTCGCTGTAACCTAAGCGACCATACCTGTGTCCTTCTCAGCTCCTCAGAGCTGTAACCCATGTTGTACCCTGTGGATATTGCTCTATAAAACTTCCCTGAAAGGTGGGGGCCTTGTGCTACCCATTTGGGACCCTTCCTACTCCTCTGACAGGAGCTTTTTATCCTGTCAATAAATATCTTCCTACTCTTAACCTGTGCTGTTCCAGAATTCATTCTTCCATTCTTAGAGAACACAAACTCAACATAGCAGACATCTAACAGGTTGAGAGTTCTAACATTTCCCTTATATCATATTTGGAGGTTCTACAACTCCTGTAACAATGATAGCATGATAAATATCTTAGCAAAATTATCTTTTGCTAGGTACTTCAGCGGGTTTAGATATTAACTTGACACTACAGGAAGATATATGAAGAAAAAGTTATCATCTTCTCTAGTGTCTCCATTCCTAATAAAAGGGGACTCACATGCAGATGGTCACAAAGAAAACTATATCTTTATGTAAAGAACTAAAAAGTATGGGTCTTTGTTTCTCAAATCACCCATAAACATTGTTCATGTCCCCTCTAACCACACTGTTTCTCAAATCACCCATAAACATTGTTCATGTCCCCTCTAACCACACTGTGGTTACTCTGAGGCCATTTCCTAATCATAAACATCCCAGCTATACTCTATGCAATAATCAAGTATATTAGAGAGACTTCTGAATTTGGAGGAAACAATTTAAGTGGAACACAACACAGTGCCTGTAGAGAGTACAAAAGTGTGATAAATCTCACCAGAGTGGTGAGAACCATGAGCACTGCAAGGAGTGAGAGACTAAGCCTGTCCCTTCCCATGCCCATCTTTACCATAGAGATAAGCAGGAGTCCACCAGGGGAGACAGGGCCAGAAACTATTTAGGGGAAGGAAATAGTTTCCTCCAGATCCTCCAGATCTCAAACAGTCTGTTCTTCTGAGGGGGATTTTATTGCTGTTCCTAACAATAGGTTTTTGCTATTATCTTAGAACATTCTCCCCATTGCTGTGGGTGAATTACCAGTATTCACCTGAGGCTATGTTGTGCCCTGTACCACAGGGTGCACATCTCAACTGTTAGGCTCAGCATGCCACTTTCAGACTGACTTGGTAACTGCTGTGTCTAAACAGAAGATGCACCGCAAATGCCACTGGGAGGATTTCCATAGGCTCCCTTTCATTTTCCTCTCTCTGCCACAGTAACAGCTGGTCCCCAGTAAGGATGACAACTGACCTGCATATGTCAGTGTGCAAGAAACCATTGTAAGTTCTCTGTGCCTCCCTGTTCAACGGGCAATGTCTTTTCATGCTATAATATGTGCCTAAGACACTACGGTGAAAGTTGGAGAGAATGGGCTTAGCCTGTTAGATGCCTTGTGACCAGGACTGCTTTCAATTCTGAAAGAATGGACACTGTCACCTTCAATAACCCATTCTTAGACATCAAATGCAGGGTCACCTCAGATGATTCCACCCATGGTAACTTCCACCGCACAGTCTGGCTGAAATGAAACTTGGCACTAATAGGAAACACATTTCTGTCTTCCAAGAGTGAGATCACCCCACACCAAATGGTATGATTCTGGCACTGAATACATTGCAGAATCTTCTAGCATCTTCACTGCCATAGAGAAGGCCAGAGCTCACTTGAAGGGTGGAGCTTAAACTAGCACTTCCTATGTTTGTGATGGGAGTGAACCACAAGAAATACAATTCATTCAAGATCATGGTCATTGGCAATGCTTCCTACAGCTCCAACTACTTACCCCCCACTGGTCAGAATCACCATGACAACTTTGTGTCATGGACTCATGACCACAACCCATGCCATCACTGCCAGCCAGAAGTTCAGGAACGGCCCATCTTGGAAACTGTGGTGTGATGGCCATAGGACTGCCCAGAACATCATCCTTGTATCCACCAAAATTGCCAAGGCCATGGGCAAGATGACTCTGGAGCTGAATGGGAAGCTTATTGGCCTGGCCTTCTGAGTGCCCACTCCCAATGTGACAGTTAGGATCTAAACTGCCATCTGGAGAAAACTGTCAAATATGAGGATATGAAAAGATACTGATGCAGGCATGGAGGAGCCACGTAAAGCTGTCCTGGGCCACACTGAGGACCAGGTTGCCTCCTGTAATGTGAGCACTCTTACCAACCCTTCTAAATTCAGTGGTGGGATTTCCACCTTTCATGACTTTTTCATCAACCTCATCTCTAAATATGATGATGAATTTGGCTACAGCAACAAGGCACTCAAGCTTACAGTCTATACAGCCTCTAAGGCTAACAGCCGTTAGACCACCCATGCCAGCCAGAACATGAGAAAAGCAAGAAGTCTGCACCCTCTGGAGAGACTGTGGCCCAACTCAGTCCCCCAACACATTGAGTGTCTCCCCTTCTCACAGGGCCCGTATCAGTCCTCTGAAGAAGGAGAGGGACTCTGGAGCCCCATTTGTCAGACACCATCAATAAAGCCCACTGCAACCAAAAATGAAAATAAGAAATATATGTCTTTACAGCATTTGAAAGTTATTTTTCCCTAATGCAGCAAAACTGAATCAAACACTTCTTTCTTCATTCTATCTCATAGAAAATTATTCTGTAGTTCTGAAGCTTCTAACTGTGTTATTCCTTAAGATTAATACCAGGAGTTATCATTAGTTTTTTGCTCTGGAACAATGGATTTGAGTTTTCTGGTTTTAGTAGAAAGAAGTGTCTCTGTAACTTCCCAGAGAAGATTCCTGTGGCCCTTATCTGCTCCGGACAGTTACATAGCTTTTATTCATATCTCTTGCACAATTAAAAGGTGGTAAGTTGAGGCCACGTGGCTTGTGGGAAAACACGGATGAAGAACAAACTCCTGGGGCTAGTCGGCTTTAACATGAACCAACTGAGCATATAAGGTCCAGAAGGTTGTTTTACATCCAGGTAATCATCATTTTGTGTCTGACTTATCAAAGTTCTCCAGTATGTGGCCCAGGACGAGGCATGGAATTGATATTTAATAAATGTTTGCTGGATGAACTAACGGATGAATGAATGGAAAGGTAAGTTTGTTCAGGAAACAGACTGAAAGCTATGCTGTGTTAGGCTAAAAAATCTTAGCAGTAGCCACTAAGACTACAGAGATGGAAAGGACACCATTCCAACAGAAGAGGAGAAATAAATACAGTAAGAGCTACTTGCACTAGGGAAAGGCCCAGACGACACAGAAACCCTTAGGATAGGCACCCAACCCAGCCTGGTGTCTGAAAATGCCTTTCACTACTGAAGAAGTTTGCATGTGTATTAGGAGTATGTTCACAGTCATAGTCAAAAAGTAGCTGTTCAGGGATTACAAAATATCAGTTGGGTGAGATGTGTCCCCTTAAGCACCATATAAAAATGGCTCAAGAAACTTAAGAGAAACAGGAGGATAATAAAACACAGGTTTCCATAAATTGGAAATAATGGAGAAAACAGAACTCTTCCAACTTCTGTTACAGAGACATCCCTAGAGATAGTAATTTAAGACAAGAAAAGATTTTTTTCAACTCTAGGTGTGAGGTTCAATCATCATATACTAAATATGGAGTCAATAATATTATTTTTATAAAATATATATCCAGTTGTTCTTAAAAAGACTGTGCACTGGCCCCTTCAGTCTGAGACTACTTGAAGAATTTTGATCAGCCCAGATGAAAACTTACTAGCCAGCAGTCTCAAGTACCACCATTTTTCCACCCATTTAGAGCTTGTTCAGACTTATATAGCACATTACATTTAATTAATTGAGTGCTTATGCGTTAAGGAGTTATTTGCTTGTGACTATAGTGAAATTTCCAGGATTTATGACAGGAACATTTTAGAACAGCAACTTGTGTTTTCCTCTGATTTGTATAGCTTCATTCACTGTAATTTTTCCTGATGTTTTGCCTACCATATTATTAACTTCTCCAAAGCAATGAAATACCAGCTTGTCTTCTCACAGCAGAGAAATGAGAGGGATAATTATAAATGTGGAAATCCCAGTGAAAACATGCTTCTATTGAAACAGGCTAGTGATCCAAGAAGGAGTTCCCTGGATTTATGGAGACTATTTTTAAAAAAAGGCAAACTCATGCAAAACAGATACATTTTTTCATTCAGTATCTTGGATACATCCTATAACAGGAAAAATAAATTGCATATAAATATATATTTATATTATATATATTTTAATAAAATGGGAAAGAATTCATATTTTACTGTAAGTTATGAAGCCCAAATAAATCATGAAGTTTGCAAGTAGATACCATGCATAAATATTTAATCACTGTGAAGTGTTCTTTCAAAATAAAAGAGTTTGTAAACACCATGTTTTAACTGACTACAGAGGCAATAGGAAGATGTGTTCCTTGCAACTTCTGGCTAGTTAAGGTCTTGAATCGTGGAAGGAAGGATCGTGTGGAATGAACTTCCATGTCTGTCAATGCAGATATGTGGGGGAATCTGGGGAATCGATTCCAGCCAGTGCTGTAGATCAGCAGCTACTTTACAAAGAGCCAGGGCTGACAGGACCACCAGAGTCATTTGTGTTTATTATTCAACCAGGTGTTTGGGGGTCATCCAGACTCAATGCAGATCACGGGAAGAAGCCGGCATAGGGAGAAATCGGACAGGGAGGGGTCGGGGCAGAGCGTGAGGACTGGCCATGAGTAGCCTGCCCTCCTGTGCGAGAGAGTGTTTGTATTATGACATCCTGCAGGCTCCGTTGCTATTTCTCACAACATCATGGCCAGTGTCGGGCACCCTGACCATCCGGGTGGCCTCTCATAAAAGGCAGGGAAAGAACCCCTTGATTTACATTCCTCCTTCAGAAAGGCTCCCTGCCTTTCTACTTCGCGTTGCTGCCTTCCCTTCCCCTATTCTGATATTTCACTTACGTTTACACAACCTCTCGACCTGCCACACGTTTCAAACTTACATTCATTAAGAGGAAAGTTAGGTTGGAAAATGATGACCCATCTCAATGCCTACTCTTGAAATAGGTGCTTCAAGGTAGCTTCACAATGTGAAGTAATTTCTATCTGCAGAAATGTGGAGAAGGAAATTTATTTGCAAATAAAGGTGACCAGGGTGTGTTGCTTAGGTGATGAGGTGGGAATAAGGGTATTTTCATAATGGCTGGTTTTGTTATTTCACTTAAAAAGGTTAGTTTAGGGGAAAGGTATTCATTATCCAAGTGGGATGGGAAGATCCTAAATGGCAAGGAAGTTGAGAAACCCTAAAAGATCAGAGAAGGAGGGAAATTGCTGTGCGTGAGGCAGGAAGTGGAGCTCACTCTGCTCTTAAAGTGCAGGCGCAAGGAGGACATCAAAGAGACCATGGCCATAAAAGGACTGTGTTCACAGAAGGACTGAGAGAAAATCTCATTCCTCATGTGGCCAAATAAAATTTTAGGGGAAGTAAATATTACATTAAATACAAACTGTGTAACTTTCTCAGGTTCCCTTGATTATCCCCTTCCTCCTCGCTGTTGAAAGGGTCTCCAGATATAACAGTTGCTCCTCCACAACTGGACTCTTATGATCCCTGGGCTATAAAATCCAATCACCAACTAACCAGCTGATGCAATATGGAAGAAAGAAAAGGTTTCCTACCTCTCGGGTTGAACTTGGACCAACGGGAAAGGAGAGATAGGAGGACCCTGAGATATAATGCCCTCTTTGTTGTCCCCTTTCTTGGACTTCCATGAAGTCCCTGTTTTTCTTACCGGGTGCCCCTGTGCAGGGGCCAAGTGCTGTACCCCCAAGTATACCTACCTGGGAATCTCCTGGATCTTGTTTCTCTTTGCTGCTTGCTGCAAAGCAGATGCCAGCGTCATGGTGCACATCACTTGCCTCACTTGGCCTCTGCCCCACGCCCGCAACTCTGGCCTTGCACATCAAAGTAAGAAATTGGCATTTTACCCCTTACCTCAAGCCTTACTCTGTGGAGCCCTGATACTAGGATATACTTTAACACTATAAATTACGTGACTCCCTCTCATTCCTCCAAGCTTTTAAAAAGTTTCAACTCAAGAATTTTTGAGGTGGTGATGTCTTTTGGTGATCACAAAATAAAGGATTGAGCTTTATATTTGACTACTTTAGAGTAGGGTGTAGGAATATGACAGAAGTGCAGAAGCCCGGAGGCCTAGCTGGCCTTCACTACCATCAATATAATCTAAAAACATTTCCCAAACCCTGAGAGAAGTCATTACTTGAATCAACTCTCAAGACTCTCAGTATCCTCATTTTATGAACAAGAAAAGCAGCAGTACGAGAAATTAATCAATTTCCTCGCCATGTTATTGCTAGTTAAAGGTAAGACTCAGTCTCCCAGCTCGAATATCATGTTTATCCCACTTCTGCATTTTACCCTTTCAAATACCTTAATTTTTAATGTCAGAATATTTCTAAATGATAGAATAGCATAATGTCAATACTCTAGTGAAATAGTGCATGTAGCTGTTTAAAAGAAACTGGCATTTCAACTACTTTTATAACAAGAAAATATTGATGTAAATAAAACAGGGTGTGAACTGGTATGTATGTTATACCATCTATAATCTGAAATGTTACTTTAAGTAAAAAATATGGACATTTCTGGTGTCTTTTTAAAAATTTCCTCAGATGATTTTGATGCATTCTTATGTAGGCACTTCACCATGAACTAGGGGAATGAATACTTCAATGAAGTTGATGCTACATGCAATAGCCAATTATGGATAGAAGGAATATATTTGAAGTAGCAGTCATGATGCACTGTGATAACAGAATTAAACCCAATTCCCCAAAGAAATGCACTATGATAGTCAACCTTTCACTGTGGAGTCCCTACAAATGAGAATCTGAAATTCCAGAACTCAAGCCATAGAGAGACTCAGAAAAATAGGACATTCATTATTAAACTTTTGTAAGCCTCAAAGCAATAGGTATAGCTTCAGGAACCTTTGGTTTTCAATGCCTTGTTTTTCAATCCACAACTTTTAATATCATTTTTAATTATAAGTAAGACCTCCAGAGAAATGACCCAAACTTAGCTTTTTCAACTACCATTGGGACCCACACCAACTTCAATACTAAAGATCATACCAAGCTCATTATCAAAATTAACACCCACAGGAGGAAAGGAGTAGAGCTTTGTCTGATCTTATTAAAATTCTGACCTTATTTGTACACTGGGATGAAAGATTCCAAGAAAAAAGAGCAATATTCATTAAGAAAGAAAAGTCAATTTTTAGTTTGAATGTTGCTATCCTCTTATTTTAAGGAGAAAATATGCACTATAGTCTATACTGCACAATTCTCTTCAAAAGGCTTATTATAATTTAAAATTCAATGTTCAACAATCATGTAATCCCAGCACTTGAGAGGCTGAGGCAGGAGGATTGTTGCAAGTTCGGGACCAGCCTAGGCTACAACATGAGCTCAAGGCTAGCCTGAACTGCATAGGGAGACCCTGTCTCAAAAAGACAAAAACACCAATGTTCAGCAATCAATTTTGCATATTTAATACCTGCAAAGACATTTCTGTTTGATAAACACTATATTTAAGAGGTTGAAATATGTTTTCTGGAACCTAGTATAAGATAAGGAGTTTAAATTGTGATAATTTAGCTTGCAAATTTCATGTAAGACTCTTTCAAGTAATATGTTGAAAATCCATGACACGATGTACCTCTTCCTGAGAGCCCAAGGATCCAGTGTATACCCTAGCGCTCAGGGTATGCACAAAATGTCATAGTGGTAGGCAGTCTACACAATGTTTTCTAGGGATTACTGCTTCCTAGGACTCATGTTCTTGTGAAATCCTTTGTGTGGCTCTACCTAGGTATTTGGTTGAATGTGGCCAAAGTAATGGGATGTCTTTTCCAAAATTAGTGTACAAATGACTGTAATTTCCATCGTACTCTTTTCTCTCTTTCTCTCATTCTGTAAGCTGCCATGTTGAGTAGTTCTATGGATAGAGCTGTGGGTCAAGGAACCAGCATTTCTGATCAACAACCATCAAAGACTCCCAAGAGCCTGTGAGTGAACAGGCTGGGACATGGATTTGCCCCAGAAGCCTGGAGACTGCTCACATCTCAGGTAACACCTTTGACTGCAGATGTCAAGAAATCCTGAGCCTAAGCCCAACTCAAATTCACTCACTGTATAAGTACAAATCATTACAGGGTTAAGTGTTCACTGAAGTTGCAAAGTTTGGGGATAACTGGTTATGCAATGCATGAAATATACCATAACCTTTTCCTAACCTTAAGATAATTTCTCTACATGTCACTGTGAAAGTACACCCTAAAGCTCCAGCTAAAATAAAATCACAAATAAAGAATAACTGAAGATGCAAGATCACAAATCACCTTACTGTTTAGGTCGAAAGTGTCCTGCAGAGGTTTAGCATGTTCATTGGTGGGGCTTTTGGAAAGCGATCAGATCCCGGTGGAGCTATATGCTAGAAGATTCATCGCCTGATGAGTTCACAGTTAAATGTGCCATCAGGAGGTGCAGTCTGTCAGAAGAGGCAGGTCACTGAAGCCTGACCTAGAAAGGTGTATTCTTGTCCTTGACACCTCCTCTGCCCTACATGTCTCTATTTCCAGAACGCCCTTGGTGAAGCAGCTGTCTCTGCCATGCTCTTCTACCTTGCACCCAGCCAACCAAAGAGAAAACCCAACAAAACCAGAAGCCAAATTAACCTTGCCTTTAAGTAGTGGGTGTCAGGTGTTTTAACCCAGCAGCAGAAAGGAGACTAATGCAACTTGTCATGACTGATTGACAAAATTTTGCCCAAAGTTTACGAAATTGGTGATCCTTTCATGTTCTTCATGAACCCCTTATCTTAGACTACATATAAAATGAAATTATTATATTTTTTCTTTCTTTCCCTTTTCATTAGAGTATAAAGTTCAAAAGAGCGGGGATTTCTTTTTCTACTTACCTCACTCACGTACCCCAGAAACCAAAACCACTGCCTGGCACATAAGAACTGCCCAATAAATGCTTCTTGAATGAGGGTTTTAAAGACAAATTTACATTTCTATCCCCAAGTCATAAGCCATGATACTATTCACAAATTATTCCTCCCACTTTCCTAAACTGTCACTTTCCCCCAGACTATTAATTCCACCTGGAATGCTCTGTGTTGTGGGGTGCATTCCCCAGAAGAAGTATCTGAAAAAAGAATTTCTGGGTGAGCAACTTATTAGAACCCAAAAGAAACCATGAACAGTAGGGAAAACATAATAGAGAAGGAGAAGTATCCAGGTGAGGGTGTGATTCCAGGCAAAGTCCATGCAAGATAACTTCAGAATAATCCCTTAGGTGCTGAGGCTGCTTAAGCATAAATCACCCCTCAAGGTTTGTCTCAACTGTAGGCAAAATAGTTGAACTTTCATTACTTCCACACAAGTTAACAAACAATGAGGTTTCTCCTGGGAATATAAAATCTCAGGTACCTCTAGCTGTCTTTAAGTGTGGACAGAGCCACAGGAAGGCTGCCAAAGAAGGAACACAAGAACTGGTTTTAAAGTAAAAGACGACAGAATCTGTGTAAGCAGAATGAAGAGCCAGTAATGGGAATTGTAATGGTTGATACATTGTATCAACTTGAAAAGTTACAAGTTTCACTAAGCCACTCAGCAGGAAGTCAGGATCCTCACTTTGTAATCATCTTCATCCTGTACAAGGGAAGGGCGTGGTGATGGTGTGAGTGCGGGACAGCCTGCTTACATCTAAGGGAGGAAAAAAAAGCTTTCCTCCCTTTTTTGCTCTTGTTGCTTTTGCTGTCTTCTGGGCCTTGAAGTGTTTCCCTTGCAACTCGCCACCCTGCCTTGATGCCAACTGATTATGGACTGAAACTTCTACAGACTGTGAACCAAATAAACCTTTCCTTCCTTAATTTATGGTGTCAGGTATTTGGTCCCAGCAATGAGAGAAAAGTAACCAAGACAGAATTTGGTACCAGAGAATTCGGGTTATTGCTGTGACTGTACCTGATCATGTGGTTCAGGAGACTTTGAGAATGGCTTGTGGAAAGAGTTTGGAAAGATTCCAAGATGTCAGTTGAAAAAGTAGAGCTGGTACACCTTAAGCTCTTCTGTATGGGACATTCTTGTCAGAGATCAGAAGAACAGAAGTCTGATAGAAATGCTGCCAGTAAAGACCAGGCTCGAGAGGTTTCTGTGGGGAAGAAGGATTGTATTGGCTGCTGGACTCCATGCAATATATGTTACGGGTTGGCAAAAAGTTTCTCTGCATGTTGCCCATGTCCAGAGACTTTTCCTGAGACTGAGATAATGGGAGGTCTTCTAATTAATCTGGCAGAAGAAATTTCAAGGAGTTGAAAATTGAGGCTGTGGCATGGCTACTATTGGGGGCTTTTAGCCAGATTTACGTTTAAAATCTAGAGTAAAGAGCCCAGCAGGAAGATTTCAAATGTGAGTTTGGCCAGAAAGGAAGCTCCAGTGAAGCAACTACAAAGATAAAGCAGAGGAGATCTTGATTGCTGAGGAGGAACAGGAGACTATAAAAGATGGCCAAGGACTTCACAAGAAGCAACAAATCTCCACACATTTCAGCCTCAAAACTGCAAAATTGGAAGACTTTTCTTTGAGGAGAAAGTTTCAGAGCACCATATTCCAGAATGGTGGCAGTATCGAGAATTTTTTCTCAGAATTAGATTTGGAGTGCTAACTGATCCAGGCACTTGACCCCTACAGCCAAGAGAGAAGAAAGACTGGTTACTGTTCCAGCTGGCAGAAGACCTTGGTATCATCCATGTGGTGCTAGTTTTAGGTGCATGCAAAATGCAAGAGTTCTGAGGTTAAGAAATATTCCACCCCAATATCAGAAGGCCTGGGAGGCCAGACAGTATGCCCCACACAGAAACACTTCTCTGACTGAGAAGCCAAAAGTTCAATGGAGACTCTACTAGTTTGGAAAAGCCAGGAACACCTAAGGAAAGCTGCAAGGAAGGAGCAAAGCAAGCCTAAGAAAAAAGACCAAGGAGCTATAACTACCAGAAGTGTCACAGGTGTGGAGCCATCCAAGTCCTTTGTAGCTCACAATTTGCAACAGACTGCCTCAGATGCTGAATGTGGAACTACAGGACTTAATGTTTGCCCTGCTGGATTTTGGACTTGCTTTCATCCCATTTCTTTGTATTCCCATTTGTAACTTTTGGAATAAAAATGTTTATTTTGTGCCATGGAATGTTAGAAGTGTCTAATTTTCCATTTGTACAGGGGCTTTCAACTAAGAATTTGCCTTAAATCTCAGAGGAGACTTGGCACTTGGACTTCTCAGCAATGCTGAAACTGTTAGGACTTTGGCAACTCTTGCAGATGGACTAAATGCCTTTTGTGTAAAGGGATGTTCATGAGTCTTTGGAGGAGCCAGAGGCAGAATGTTATGATTCTAATACAATATAATGTTGAGAGACTGATTGAATACTGATTCTTAAAGATTGTTAAATCTGTATTATAATGTTCAAGTTGTGAAATGTTAATAATAAGCATGTCTTTGTGTCTGGAAACCAGTTTAAAGAAATGTGCTGGTTGCCAAGTTGACAAGAGGTGGATTGTAATGGTTGATACATTGTGTCAACTTGAGAGGTTTAGAAGATTGACTAAGCAGACTCAGCAGGCAGCCAGGGTCCTTACTTTGTAAACATCTTCATCCTGTGTAAGAGGAGAGCACAAATATGGTGTAAGAGCAACACCCATTCTGGGGGGAAGGATAGCCTGCATACAATAAATGGGAGGAAAATCTCTTGCCCCCCCCTTTTGCTCTTGTTGCTTTTGCTGTCTTCTGCCACCTTTAAGTATTGCCACTGTGCCAGGCCTCCCTGTCTTGGTGCCAGCCCGTTATGGACTGAAACCTCTACAAACTGTGAGCCAAATAAACTTTTCCTTTCTTAATTTGAGGTTCTGGGTATTGTGTCCCAGCAATGAGAGCCAAGTAACCAAGACAGGAATCCAAGTAGATTTGTATGGGGCTCAACAGTGTACACAACACCAGATATTTCCATTTATTTTATAAAATTCCACTCATCCTATAAGTAAATTTTTTCTCTCTGTACCCTAGCACTATGCTATGACCACATTTTTGTCATTTTTCACTACAATTTCCTCCCCTTTTCTAGATCATAAACTCCTGTCTTGGTTACTTTTCTCTTGTTGTTGAGACAAAATACCCAACACCCAAAATGAAGGAAGGAAAGGTTTATTTAGCTTACAGTTTTTGGAGGTTTCAGTACATACTTGGCTGTCTCAGAGGCAGAGTGGCACATGGCAGAGGGCAAACTGTTCACGGCAGCAGAGCACAGCAAAAACCACAAGCAAAAGGGAGGAATGGCTGCAAGTAGCCTCCTTTTCTCCCCTATATTGTAAACAGCCAACACCCACCCAGGGGGCATGTAGCTCTCACACAATCTCCATGCCCTCCTCTTCCACAGGCTCAGGATGTTTACAAAGTAAGCACCCCAGCTTCCTGCTGAATCACTCAGTTAAACCTCCAGATTCCCCAAGTTGACACAATGTATCAACCATAACAATAAACTCCATAAAAAATACATGTTACATATTTTATGCCTCCTGCACTCTGGTGTGAGTAATAGCAAAATCAATTACTATCTCTAGACTGTAAGGTCTTTGAAACAGAGGCTCAGTAATTATCAACCTTATATCCAGCAAGTGTCACATATGATGTAGGTGGTATATGGCACACCATGACCAGGAATCTAGCACACCCGAAGTGAATGCTTTTGTAATAAGTATATGTACTTGCCAGGCTACAAAGTGCTTCCCTATCTATTACTTCATTTACCCACCCAGAATCCAGAGAGGTATGCAGTCTTGCTATGACTACGCCATTTCCCAGAAATAAAGGCTTAGCAGCACACCTACTTATTGAATAGGCACCAAGTAATGATTCAGAACAGAAGCTGACTTCAAGTACAGTTTGCTATCTCCCAAGTAATGGAGACTTTTGAACAGACTAAAAGCATATTTGGAGATTGAGAAAAATAGTCACACCAAATGCTTCAAGCCTTTGAACAAAGCTACTTCCATGTGATTTTCTGCAAGAAAAGTCACAGAAAGCACAGTGATTGAGTACATAAAGTTAAAATTGAGTGCAATGGAAAATTTTGGCTTGAATTCAATTAGCCTGATATAATTTACATTAAACTAAATGTTATAGAGAGCTTTACTTCCTAATTCCTCATATTCCATCTAAATTTGGAGAGTAGAAGAGAAATGAAAAAGACAGTAGGGGCAAGGCTATTGATTCTAAATTGCTAGCTACAACTCAGTAATACATGCCAAGCAGCCTATAAACAGGTTGGACCTCCAGAACCCTGCATTGTAGAATCATCTCAAATCATCTTAGCCTGCTTTTCTCCAGACAGGGCTCTCAGTTTGCCTGAACTCTTCTCCACAATTCCTTATCTTTCCCAAACCTACCATTTTCCTTACTGATATATCACAGAAGAAAGCATCCAGTCTGATTTATGCTAAGCTGAGGGGTAAGAGATACAACACCACAGCCGGTGTCTTCTGTGCCTCACCCATCCTCTGTCTTAGGATCTGTCAGAGGGATCCTACTATGAAGACCCTTAGAGCTTGGTCCTGGAATGGCAGCAGCAAGAGAAAGGGCTAATGTACCCAGAGATAGCTCTCAAACAATCATAGGTGATATTGGAGTTTAGAGACCCCAGCTACCTCACCTTTCTGATGGGGCAGTTCTATAACATATTTGACATTTCCTCTTGGAGTCCCAAAGAAATTGAGACACAGTTGCTCAAAGCAGTCATCTTTTCAACAACAGAGTTTTTCTATTTCCTTCTCTTCACCACTGCCATAATAGTTCTCTCCAGAATCAGCTCCAAAATAAACTGCATGACTCAAATCCCCAGTGTCTGCTTTCATATGAATCTAAAACGAATTTTTGTTACTCACTTAAAAAACATTTATGTGTTTAAATCCATTGCTAAACTGACCACACAAAGGGATAAAACAGTAACGGGAGAGTTTTAATAAATAAGCAGAAGCACTGTGGGGGATGGTGACATTATCTGTCTACCCAGCATGCAGTCTTGGGTGGTAGAAAGAGATTTGGACGAGATGCTGAAATCCTGGATTCTAGAGCTGTCATTGCTAGCAATATGCTGTTTCATCTTGTCATTTTATTTCTCTGGGCTTCAGTTTTCCTCTGCTGCCAGCTTACAGGATTGTCGTGCTTAATCCCTGCAGTCTAACTTGCTTCAATCCACGGGAAAAGATGAAGTGCAGGGCATCGCTTTAAAGGTGTGTTCCTCAGGTAATTAATAAACAAGCAACTTTTCACATAGCACTGGCTGTGTGAAGAGGGATTGTTTAATTAGGCACCTGAGAGGGTTCAATCTGTCTAGACGGGTTTCTGTTTTTCCCCAGGATGCCTTTAGCCACACTTGCTCTGACACTGTGACAAGGTGTCTTTGGCTACAGATACTAATTTCACTGGGTGATAATTCTAATGCCACAGAGTCGGCAGTGGAATTTTCTTCTTTAGCTTAAATGCTATTTGTCTTTCCAAGTGAAATGAGGCAGGTTTATCCAAGGAACATCAACAAAGGTAGTTTACAAAGCAGGAGTCACCAGAAATAGCTTCTGGTGTAGCCCTCACACTACCCGTCCAACGTTACTTGGATTTGTAGATACTGCTCCTGTTTCCCATCCTTGATCTTGGAAATAAAAAGCGTCAACACTGATGGGAAAAGTCCCAGTCATTTAACTTAACACCCACTACCACCACCAGATAAATTCCATAATCCTTCTCAAGACTGCTGACTGAAGCCTTTAGAGCAAAGAGACAGATGGATAACAAGATTCCTCAGCAAGGACTGGGGACACAGGTCAGTGGAATAAGCACCTGCCTGGCAAGTGCAAGGTCCTGAATTTGAACCCCAGTACCACCAAAAAAAAAAAAAAAAAAACACACCAAAAGATTCCTCAGCAAGAAGGATCTTTTGACAACCGTAGCAAACAGATTTGTAAACTCTCTGACTTGCCAAGCCAACGAGCTTTAAATTTTTGTTAAATTATGAAAGATACTCTCATAATTCATATGATCTACACATTGGAGAGAAATACAGGAAATCACTAGCAATCACTGAGAAGCGTGTTCATAGAGTGGCCAATCAGACAGTGCAATTCATCTGCAGTTTTTTTTTAAGGAGCTGCATTTTTTATTCTTAGGCTCTTTTTCAAAACCATCCAGAAGGGCAAGTTGAGGATTATAGGGAAACATAATTTTATAAATTCTGTTTCTGACACTGTATGGCTGAAACACTGCTCCATACATCAATCCTCATGCAAACTCAGGTTTCTCTTCCCATCTCCAGTCCCATGAGAGACAAAACAAGCAACTGTCATTGGAGAAGGAGGTGTCTGGCCTCTGTGCTCTTTCATTTTACTCTCGTCCTCCACTCACTAGCTGCTGTTCTAACTCTTCCAAATGTATTCCATGCTCTCTTTGCCCTACTATTTTCTGTTGCTATCTGCTGACATAGTCATTGGCTATAGCTGGTTTTTTACTGTATTTCTATTTGTGGTTTGTCCTTGTATGGTGTCTGCTGCTGTAGCTTGCTTGTTCTCTCTGAGTGATACTGGGGTGCAAAGCTTGATGAGGAGGCTGTTTACCAAGAAGACCCACCCAGAAAAGTGCAAGATGCATATATGTCTACATAGAGACACTGGAAACATAAAAAAGAAGGCAACTTGACTCCTTCAAAAGTTCATAACTTCAGGAACTGAATCCAAAGGTACTGAGATAGACAAAATATCAAAGAATTCAAAAGATTGATTTGAATAGTGACCAATGACTTCAAAGAATACACAAATGAACAGCTAAGTGAACTAAAGAAGACAATTTAGTACATGAAAAAGCAATTCCATAGAGAGATATTCTAGAGAAACCAAACAGAAATATTGAAAATGAAAAGCTCAATAAGTCAAATAAAAAACTCAGTCAAAAGCTCTACCAACAGACTAAGTAATGTGGGAGAAAGAATAGCAGAGCTTGGAGACAAAGTTGATGAATTATTGCATTCAGATACTATAAAAGAAAATTAAGCTAAAACATACAAGAGACAAGGCCTACTAGGAAAAGAAGAAGTGACAAGAACAGCAAACAATTGGCTCAGGTGAAGGAGCCAAGGTACCAAGTAAAAGCATAGAAAACCTATATGTGGAAATAAGATATATTTTGAATCTGTACCTTGTAAAGTCAAAACAGGAGAGGGGCCAAAGGGAAAAGACAGTGTTGCATGTGCAGGTGGCTTCAGGCTCTCTGCTCCTAGAAAACAGGCAACCATAACTTTTCCATGAGTACTTTGAGGGTTGTTTGTAATCTTCCCTGCTGGGCCCTCCAATCACAGCCCTTCTGCAGTGAGTAATACTGTGGCTTCTGTGGCCTGCTTGGCGCTTCCAAGGTCCCTGAGGATGAGCTCTACGTCCATGTGTCATTTGAGCATAAGTGTATATCCAGAACGTCCTCTTGGATAAGACATGAAATGGCTCAAGCCTGCTTCTGTTATTCTTTGGTCATGAAACACTCTCTGATGTTTCTTCTTTCTCTGTTGGTTACTTCCCACGTACTGTATCCATTGTTTCTGACTTGTCACTGGTTCCTATGACTTCTCACAAACCTCAGTAATGGGTAGGTAGCAACCATAGGGGCTATAACTGGGTCTTTATGAATGATCTTGTGGCAACTTTATCAAGTAGGTTACAGAAGATTAGAAAGGCATAGCAAATATTAGAAAGACTAGGGCCTCAAGACTTCACTCTAGGGAAAGATTGAGATTCACATTCACAAGAAACTCTGCAAAGGAAAACCTTCATAATTCTTTCCTACTATTTACAAAGCATATTACAAAGAAAGCTCTAAAACCACATACTATCACTGGTGAGTTCTATGAAGAAGAAATACAGTTAAACAGTCTCCAAAAAGGTCACATTCCAATATCCCCAGATATTTCAGTATCCAAAACCATAGAGGATACCGAACACTGTTATTTTCCTATGCACACATACCTATGATAAAGTCAAACTTATAAAACAATCACAGTAAGATATTAGCAATTATAACTAATAATAAATAAAACTATTACAATAATATAGTAGAAGTTATATGTGAATGTTCCCTCTCAGTCTCTTACAAAACCTTTGGCCCTTTCACTTAAAGGAAGCACTTTATGACTTCATTTTCTTATATCTAAATTGTCAGCAAACTTACTTTTTTCACTTTGAGATCACTATTAAGAAAAATAAGTGTTCATTGAACACAAGCACTGCACTACTATGACAATTGATTTGATCATCATGATAGCTACTCAGCAACCAATGGGTAGAGAGTACTGTATATTCAGAGTGGATACAATAGAAAGAGGGATGATTCTGTCCCAGATGGAATGGAGCAGAGCAGTGGAAGCCTTCATCATGCTACTCAGAGCACCATGCAGTTTACATGATCTATATAGATCTGAAGGTGAGAGAGTTACCTTACTCCAATAACTTTGAGGTTATTTTTCTTGTGTAGCAGGAGGTAAACTTTTACAGATCTATAACAGATTATAGATCTGAAGGTAAAAGGGAAACTGTGAAATGTAGATTGTCTTCATGACTTTGGCCTAGGCAAGACAAGATTTTCTGGGCAGAACTCTAAAGTATTAGTCATAAAAGATAAATCTTTATCAAAATTAAAGTTTTTCTCATCAAATCACACCTTTAAGTAGTAACTAGGCCAGCCATACCTTAGGAGAAAAATGTTTTCATTATAAATATTACAAAGTATGACATTCAAAATACAAGAACCAACACTTATAATTCAAAAACAAAAAGCCAAACAAGCTACATGGAAATGTGGGGGTAGGGGAAGAGCAAAATACTTGAACATGTCACAAAGGAAGATTTGTTAGTGGCCAAAAAACAGAAAGTGAAGTGTTCCCTTTCATCTTATTTCTCAGGGCAGGTAATAGGGCCAGCGCATGGGTCAGGGCCAACATTTATTGTCTCCCCTGTCCTGAACCCCAGTAATCCCTCCTTGTTATAGTTTTAAATAATATAGTAGGATTTCTTCTGAACTATGGCTCTCAGCCTATGCTTCTCTAGACAAACCAAAATATGTCTTCTTGGTAAATGAAGGTAACTTCTTTTAAAGGTAACTTCTTTAAAGACAACATCATGTTCTCCTAAGTTACTTCTTTCAAACTTTCTTACCCAATTAACTATAACATTCCTCCAGGAATCAGCTCAGCCAAGAGTGCCACTGCCTCATCTGCCCTGGCCAAGATACACATTTAATTCCAGAGAGAAGGAAACCATCCAAGGCACCATGAGTTTGAAGGAGCTAGTACCAAGATGACTCAAGCAGAGAGACTTGCAACAGATTCAACCTCATAGTCGCTCTCCTGAGCTCATGCCATTCAAAGTGGAGTGAGGTTGCCGCTCATTAGTCTTGCCAGCTGAGAGTCTCACACAAAGTTATTACATTCTGTTCACTCCACCCTGAGAACATATTCAGTTCTTGGATGGGAAATAAAGATTCCAGCTCCCTGCATTGAGCTGTTGATGTTTGATGTGCTCTCCAATCTAACTCTTCCAGCTCTGCCAAATTGAGTAAAATATATCCACCTCTGTCCCTGAGGCCATTACAGGCAATAAGGCAATAAGGTGGTGGCCAGATGGAGATATATATAATTTAAAACGTACTGCAATGCAAGCAAATGAAATCTGTTAATAAATCTCTAATAGAGCTATTCACACTGTGAAAATGGATTTTAGCCCTTTTCATCATGGTTCCAAAATCTAGCACCATTTTCTCATTCATTCATCCTCAGTTAAGCATTCATTCTATAAATATTTCTTGATATCACTGCGTGTCAAGCAGTGTATTTAGTGTCAGTAAGAAAAAATCCTTTTTTCCTAGTGTCTGAGTAAAAAGGATTCATATCAAGTAAGTTACAATATATAGTCAATAATATTTAATATGAATAATATTTAATAATATTTAATATGAATAATATTGAATAATATGACACTAGCTTCCACCAGTGAGGGAGGTCGGCCTGTGGCACCACCTGAGCTGTGCAGCATTTCAGCGGAACTCTTCTCCCATGGGGCCTACACCAGGGCCCTGTGGCGAAAGACCTTCCACCCATGAGGGAAGCTGACCTGCAGTGCCACTTGAGCAGCGCAGCATTTTGGTGGAACCTTTCTCCTCCCTTGGGGCCTGTGCCAGGGCTCTACGGCACCAGACCTTCTTCCAGTGAGGGAGGTCAAACTATGGCGCCACCTGAGCAGCACAGTGTTTCAGCAGAACTCTTCTCCTGTGGTAAGGCCTATGCTTGGGCTCTGCTCCACACCTTACAGTTAGGAAGGAGCTCGGACTGGTAGAGCCCATCCCCGTTGGTGGTTGAGACCCATAGTGTGGAAACAGCCTCAGGCTCTGGGGTCCTTGGGGTTGAGAGGTGAGGCCTGCTCTCCCTTGACCAGCTACTCACAGGTCCCAAAGCAGCAGCCCCTGCCTAACCACCATTGGCTTCAAGGCTGAGGCCCACAAGCTTCCTATCCACAGACTGGACACCCTGGTACTGAAGCTCAGCACCATCATAGGTGTGGTCTGAGCCATGCACCCCAGGAATTGCCTGGGGTCCCCGGGCCCAGTGGTCCACAGTGTGCTACCACCTTGGGATTAAGTTGATATCCAGGTAAACTAGGATCCCTAGAGACCTTTCTGAGCTGCCTCGGTAGTTTGTAGCTCAACACTTGTCATCTCATATTCAAAGTGACAAGACATAGGAAGGAGCAAAATGAAGTCTCAGAACACAACTCCACCCAAAACAAGTACGGGAGACAATGACATAGGAAAACTAGGAAGTCACATACCTAAAATTTCTAAAATGATCACATCTGAAGTAAACAAACAACTCCATCAGGCCATAGAAGAGATTAAATCTGAAATAATCTCTCAGGCAAAAAAGAAATGATAATAATGATGGAAGAAATGCTGCGCACATACAGAGAAGAAACAGATAAAAGACTAGATCAAAGGCAACAAATGGAAATGTTACATAAGCAATTCAGGAAAGAATTAGAACACACGAAACAGAGTCAAAGAGATTTCCAGGAAATGAAAACTTCTGTTGAAAGCTTGCAAAACTGCTTGAATGAAGCCGAAGAGAGAATTTCAGATCTTGAAGACAGCATGATAGCTAAGGATTGTGAAAGAAAGGATCTCTTAAATTCATCAAGGAACCAGGAAAAATCAATCTAACAGCTGCAAGACAAAGCAAACAGAAATAATGTCCGAGTAATAGGAATCAATGAAACAGCAGGAGGCAACACAAATGACATAAAAAGAATATTTGCTGAAATAATAGCAGAAAGTTTCCCAAGCACTGTAAAAGATACTGATGTGCAGGTAAACGAAGCATATAGAACTCCAATGAGCCACAACCCAAATAAAACCACACCCAGACATATAATAGTCAAGATCCCAGATATGTAGCAAAATAACACAATATTAAAAACTGCTAAAGAGAAACAGATCAACTATTAAGGAAAGCCCATCAGAATCACAGCAGACTTCTCAACAGAAACTGTGCAACCAAGAAGAGCTTGGAAAGAGATATTACAGATTCTGAGACAAAACAGCTTCCAACCCAGACTGATGTATCCTGCAAAACTATCCTTCAAATTCAAAGGAGAAATAAAGTATTTCCATGAAAAAGAACAACTGAAGAACATCATGAGTGCCAAACCCACATTACAAAAACTACTAAAAGATATTCTAAACAGAGAAAAAAGAGACCACAATGTCAAGAATAACAATAGAAAGGAACACTTAAGCAGAATAAGCAATTAAACAGCAAAAGTAGGAAAGTAATATCAAGTAAACACCATGACAACAATAAGTGAACGTATAACAGTTACATCAATTAATGTAAATGACCTCTATTCAGCAGTCAAAAGAAACAGACTGGCAGAGTGGATTAAGAGACAAAATCCCAGAATATGCTGTATCCAGGAAAACACCTTACTCAAAAGGAAATCCACACACTGAAAGTCCAAGAATGGAAAACAATTCTGCATGCACTAGGTTCCCAGAAAAAAGCAGGGGTAGCTATTGTGTTTGCAGACAATGTAAACTTCAAACCAAAAACAATCAAAAGAGACAAAGAAGGCCACTATATACTAGTTGGCGGAAAGTTGCAAGAGGAAGAGGTAACAATCCTAAACATGTATACACCAAATACTGGAGCACCAAACTATGTGAGGCAAATCTTAACAGATATAAAAAAACAAATCAATAACACTATTGTAATAGGGGACCAAAGCACCCCTTTGATGCAAAGAGACAGGTCAACTGGACTAAAATTCAGCAAAAATATAACATACTTGAACCAAATGTGCAAACAAATGGACATAGTAGATGTATACAGAGTGTTCCACCCTACAGCATCAGAATACATATTTTTCTCAGCTGCACATGGGACTTTCTCTAAAATAGACCACATTCTAGCCCATAGAGCATACCTACACAAATGTAAAAGAATTGAAATTATCCTATGTATATTATCTAACCACTAACCACAGTGCAATGAAATTGGAAATTAATGACAAAGGGAATTCCAAAAACTCCATAAACACTTGAAAATTAGACAACAACCTCTTGAATAACCAAGGGGTCACAGAAGAAATTTAAAAATACCTACAAATAAAAGAAAATGCAAATACAACTTACAGGAATCTGTGGGATGAAATGAAAGCAGTCCTCAGAGGGAAATTTATAGTGATGAACTCACATATAAAGAAAACAGAAAGGGAGCAAATAAATAGCCTAATTCTACACCTCAAACTTCTAGAAAAAGAAGACTGAGTCAAGCCCAAAGCCCAAAGAAAGGAGGAGATTATAAAGTTTAGGACAAAAGTTAATGCAATTGAGACAAAGAAAACTCTACAAAAAATAAGTGAAACCAAGAGCTGGCTCTTTGAAAGAATAAATAAAACTGATAAACCCCTAGCCAACCTTATCAAAAAAAGAAAGGAAAGAACTCAAATTCATGCAATAAGGAATGAAAAGGATGAAATAACTACAGATCCTACAGAAATTCAAAATATCATTAATGCCTACTCTGAGAATCTTTACTCCAATAGGGTAGAAAACTCAGAAGAAGTGGACAGATTCCTAGAAATTTATGAATTACCAAAGTTGACCAGGAAGATATAAAAATCCTGAACAACCCAATATCAAATAATAAGATTGAAAATGTCATTAAAAACTTATCAACAAAGAAAAGCCCAGGCACTGAGGGATTCACAGCAGCATTTTATAAAACATTCAGAGAAGATTTAATGCCAACACTCCTCAAATTCTTTGATGAAATTGAAAAGGAAGCAATTCTCCCTAACTCATTTCTGGAGGTAAGTATTATACTGACACCAAAACCAGAGAAGGACCCAACCAAGAAAGAGAACTATAGACCAATCTTCCTAATGAACATAGATGCAAAGACACTCAATAAAATAGTACCAAAGAGAATGCAGTGAATCATAAGGAAAATTATACACTATGACCAGGTAGATTTATTCCAGGAATGTGGGGATGGTTCAATATTTGCAAATCAATTAATGTAATACAGCATGTCAATAGACCCAAAGATGAAAACCACATGATCATCTCAACAAATGCAGAAAAAGCTTTCGATAAAGTCCAACATGCATTCATATTAAAAACCCTAGGAAAAATGGAAATAGGTTGCCTCTACCTCAACCCGATCAAAGCCATCTATGACAAACCAACAGCCAACATCATACTAAATGGACATAAACTGAAAGTTTTCACATTAAAGTCAGGAATAAGAAAAGGATGTCCACCATCACCACTACTATTCAACATAGTTCTGGAAGCACTAGCCAGAACAATTAGACAAGAGAGAGAAATACAAGGAATAAGGATAGGAAAGGAAGAAGTAAAACTAGCACTATTTGCAGATGGCATGATACTTTACATGGAAGACCCCAAAAACTCCACAAGAAGATTCCTGGAATTAATTGACAAATTCAGCAGAATAGCTGGATGCAAAATCAACACCCAAAAATCAATAGCATTCCTATACACAAACAACAAACAGACTGAGAGGAATTAAGGAAGTCATACCTTTTACAATATCATCCAAGAAACTGAAATATTTACGAATCAATATAACAAAAGAGGTAAAAGATCTATTCAATGAAAACTACAGTATTCTGAAAAAAAAGATCGAAGAGGATTTTAATAAATGGAAAAACACTGCCTGATCATGGTTAGGAAGAACCAACATTGTGAAAATGGCCATACTACCAAAATCGTTATACAGATTCAATGCAATTCCCATTAAACTACCATTAGCATACCTCCCCGATCTAGAGAAACATTCCTCAAATTCATCTGGAACCAGAAGAGACCCAGAATAGCAAAAGTAATTCTGGGCCACAAGGACAAGTCAGGTGAAATCACAATCCCTGACCTGAAATTATACTACAAAGCTACTGTAACAAAATCAACCTGGTACTGGCTCAAAAATAGACCTAAGGATCAATGGAACAGACTGGAAGATGCAGCCACAACCACAAACACACTCAGCCAGCTAATATTTGACATAGGGGCCAATGAAGCTCACTGGAAAAAAGATGGCCTCTTTAATAAACGATCCTGGAAAAACTGGCTTGCCTCTTGCCAAAGACTGAAAATAGACCCAAGTATATCACCATGCACCAAACTCAAGTCAAAATTGATCACAGATCTCCCTATTAAACAGAAACACTGAATCTATTGGAAGAGAAGGTAGGTAAAAATCTTGAAGACGTAGGAGTAGGCAGAGAGTTCATGAACAAAAACTAAACTTCCCATGAAATCCTTCAAAAATCAACAACTGGATTATCATCCTACTGAAAAGTTTCTGCACATCTAAAGAAATCACCAGCAGACATAATTGCACTGCTATAATGAAAACCCACAAACTGGGAAAATATCCTAGCTAGCTCTCCCTCAGACAAAGGTCTTCTATCTAGAACATACAAAGAATTAAAAAGCATGAACCTGTCCAAATTCAAAGACCCAATCCAGAACTGGGCAACTAAGATGCATACATACTTCTCAGATAAAGAAATACAAATAGCAAATAAATATACAAGAAAATGTTCTACATCTTTAGTCATTCAAGAAATAGAAATCAAAACAACATTGAGATTTCATCTCACCCCAGTAAGATTGGCCAACATTAAGAAATCATCCAATAACAAGTGCTGGTGAGGCTGTGGAGAAATAGAAACTCTTCTGCCCTGCTGATAGGAATGCAGGCTAGTGAAACCACTGTGGAGATCAGTTTGGATATTCCACAAAAACATAGGTCTAGAGGTCCCATTCAACCCAGCTATTCCCCTTCTGAGTATTTTCCCAGAAGATCTGAAAACATCATATCATTGTGATATATGTGCACTCATGTTTATAGCAGCGCAATTCATAATTGCTAAATTGTGGAAGCAACCCAAATGTTCATCCACAGAGGAATGAATAAAAAACTGACATTTTTACATAATGGAATATTACTCAGCTATAAAGAAAGACAAACTTGAGGCTGTTATGGTAAATGTTCACAATTAGAGACCATACTCATAAGTGAAATAAATCATACATGCATGTGCAAATAGCATATTATATCATTACTGTAAGAACCTGAAAGTGCGAATATAAGTTAAGACGTATGAAAGGAAACTGCTCAAAAATAAAGAGGAACTGGGATGAGGGGAAGGAGAAAAGGAAGAAAGGGATAGCTATGTATGTATGTATGTATACACAGGATGGCTAACATGATTGCACTATTGTCTCATGACACTTTATTGTAAGGAACAGTCAATGATTAGTTGTTTGATCAATCTTGTATGTCTATTTGCGTTATCCTGAACATACACTTTGAAGTTCTCAATATGTAATACAACAACCATTGTTAATTCCCCGTCACCTTATCTGTAATTCAGTTTTGGTACTGTTCTTGTGCTACTTTGTGTCTGTTTGCTAATGTTTATAGTCTTTTACTTTTAAAATAAAAAAATAACAATAATATGACACTAAACCTGTAAATACAGGTAAGTAAGTGGAGCACACATGTTTAGAATGCAAAGGGGGACCTGAGTGAGGGCTCAGCTAGTAAAAAATTGGCTTGCAAGAGAGAAGGCTTTTGAACAATTTATAAGACTGTCCCTAGAGTTGGCCAGGAGGAGCACGGGAGAGTTCATTTAAAAGAAGGAAGTGTGCAAAGCCACAGAGACTTTAAACTGCCAGGGATTAAATTGCATTTGAGGGACTATAAGAAAATATCATGGCTACAGGGAATTGTATACACAGAACACATCTACTACCAAAGCATTGAAATTATTTAGTACACAAAATGCTATACAAAGCAATTTAGAAAGATACACAAGGAAATATTTTGTCATTGACCCTCAAAAACTTTACAATTACAATGAGGCAGAATGATTATCACGCAAAACCAAATCTTGCCAGAAGCCATAAAGGAAAGGGAAAATACAAGACACACACTCATAATCAGAACTTAAATGATCAGGTTACTTTTAAAAATTCAATAATTTTCTTAACTGAGGTTTTTGGTTAAATAATCACCTGCTTATCAATGTTTTTGAATTTTTTTCTTAAAAGTATACAATTCCCTACTTTAAATATGTAAACATATTGTAATAGTGGTTGATAAATGTTATAGTTTGTGTCTAGATGTTCCCCCAAAGCCTCAGGTAGTCATGGGGAGGGTTTCTAGAGTATGTAATTGATTCATTGTTCCAGTACTGGGACTATGGGTGTGAGTGCTACACACACCCTGGGGTGGGGAGCCTGCATACAGCCTAAGGGAGGGCAAGAGGCTGCTCTCTGCTGCTTCGCCATTTTCACTCCTGCTGCTTTTGCTGTCTTCTGCCACCATGAATTGCTGCCCTCTGCCATGTGCTACTCTGCCTTGGAGCCAGCCAAGCATGAACTAAAACCTCCACAAATTGTGAGCAAAATAAACCTGTCCTACCTTAATTCTGGGTGTCAAGTATTTGGTTTCAGCAATGAGAGAAAAGTAGTCAAGACAGGAAAGATAACCATTAAGTAGTAATAGAAGTATTAGAGGTAGTGGTAGGATAGCAATAGAAAATAACCTGAATGAGAAAGGTGGTAGTAATGGTAAAAATAGTTACAGGAGTAGCAAAATACTAGCAGCCATAGCAATATTGTCTTTCAAAATAAGCAGATTTACCAAACAATGTATTTGCCTTGTTATCCCTGAACTCTGCAAACTCCCAGGATCCTTTTAAAAGTCGTAATTCTCTCTGCAGAGATATGGTACTGAAAGCTATGGAAGGCTGTAACCAAAGAAGTCTATAGTTCAATAAGGCTTAGAAACCAGGCATTTGAAAGTTAGCTTTAAACATATTTCCACCATCAACTCAATCACTCTGCCAAGCTCCATTCCCAGATTCTTCAGTGCTTTCCTCTTGTTAGCCAGCTTTCCATCATTGAGACAAAATAACTGAGCAAAACAATTGAAAAGGAGGATGAATTACCTTGGTTCAAACACTGCAGTCCATGATCCTTTGGTTGCATCACTCTGTGTCTTTGGGAAGGAGCTTGCGGTAGAGAGGTGCTCGCCTCATGGAGCAGTGGAGGGGAGGATAGAGTAGTGGTTTATGCCCCTAATGACCACTGCAACCCACTGGGCAAAGTAATTTTTAAAGGTGTTTTTCTTTCAGAGACAAATTGCTTCTTCAAATTTCATCATACCAAGGGCATAAACCACTATTCCATTCTCTTCAACACAATGAAAGGACACAACATGTAGATGCTGCTCCCAGGAAGTCAAGCTTTAGTTTAATTTCCACAAGGAAGGGAAACGGGCTTGCTGGTATGAAATAAGTTTGGAATTTTCTATTCTATCATTGTATTCCCTAGCCTTTCTTCCTTTCTCTAAAAGGCCCTTGCACACCTTAACGTAGTGAGATGGTAATTTGGAACAATAGGAAGCTCCTCCATCTCATTGACCCAGCTCTGAAACAAGCCATTTCCTGTCACCATGCCCTCTTTGCTTCTGGGGGAGGGACAAACCAAGCAGTGTGTACCT